>CAJPEV010000745.1:13443-96641 GCA_905338385.1 Darwinula stevensoni | reverse complement strand
CAATCGTCCATCCCTCGATCATCCTTTCTTCGAGGTAACGACCTGCTGCAACGTTACCAAAAGTGGCAATACGCAGCTATTACTTCCCAAGCATCGCCTTCAGCCAACTGACAAGAAGATTCGATCAAAGAGTCCTATCACCTAGAGCCAGATGGGACCAAAAGTGAAAGCCAGTGTGAAATGTGCAGAAGCTCCGAAACAGGTGTACTACGAGGTACAAAGGAACTGAGGAGGTACCACTTCAGATTTATCACTCTCTTGGACCGTCTCAACCTATATTTAGTGCCAGAGCAGGTCAGAACATCGTCAGCTTCTAGCTTCGTGGTTTCTACTATAGAAAAAGGGAATGCCCAGGTTTCATGGTTTTACTGGGAATGCCTCATAAGTGGATTCCCAAATGCTGGACTGATTCCTTTTCGCGCAACCGCAGTTGATCTGCAGCAGAGGTTTCTGAACTTCGGCTTAAAAAAGTCCGGACTGGTCATGCCGTGTGAATGGATTCAGATTTGCTATGGGAGCTCACTTGGGAATGCGTTGGAGAAATGTGTGACGAAATTTACTCGGAGATGAAATTTTTTGCCCCAAAATCCCATCGCACATCGCGCAGCTTGCTCATAGGCAATGTGAGCCGTAGAATTTCCACTTTGGACTGAGAAATTTTTCATGAGAGACTCTCTGCCTCCCTTGGAAGAGTCCACGGTCCCAGAAAAGCATGCGAATTCCTCTAAAATGACAGGAGGATGGAAGGTGGGATTGGAACCAGGTGGACAACCCTCCTGCAGGTGGATTTCCGCCTAGAGGCACCCCCACCTGGCTCCAAACCCATGTGACACTGAAGAAAAAGTAAACGTGCAATTCATGCACGATCCGGCGAGATGCATCGGGAAGAGCGTCCTTGAGTGAGCTTCCCCTAACGGGAAAACTCCCCTTCAACCCATGTTAAGGGCATGGTTTCCACGGAAACTCGGGAAAAGGGATGCATCCGCTGCCCGCCTCATCATACGATGAAGATGAGATGAGCTAACCCGCTGTGAACCTTTTTGACGGTAGGTTTCAAAGAAGAGAGGATGATTCTTCACTTCTCAACGCATGGATTCCCCTTCCCCCCTTCCCGCCCCTGTCCCCCTTAGCCCCACACCCTCTCTCCCTCCCTTCTGTCCCTGGCATTTCATTTAGAATTAAAAAATATTTCCATAATAAGGTTGGAAAAAATGTCTGAGACACAGTAAGATTGAGGGGAGGTGATAATACTGTCGTTAGATACAGAAGGGGTGAAAATACATACATACATACGGAGAAAATATGCGCAGCTGGAAAGACAGTAATTGACTTTTTTGCGCAGGAAATAAGCAAACATCTTGAAGCACCCTCCCCTCCCTGCACAATCCTAATAAGCCCATGATTTTCCTCCGAGATAGCATAAATCCAGCGTAATTAATACGTAAGAGCCAGGAAAACTCACTGTTCATGCTTTTCAAGATACGTGTTCATAAATAAGTCTCCATATTGTCGACGCATTATAAACTATTCCCCTATGTCAGGTTTCAGCATCAACGGAGATAATTTTTTCACCATGACTGTAGGCGTACGATGAGACGTACATGAGAGAAGCTTGTGGTTCACAATTGATCAACGTAGAGCGCTCACGTGTCTGGCTGCACGGAGACGTCTCAGACACCTCCGCTGCATGTGAAGGTGCGTGAAGGCGCGTGAAGGTGCGTGAAAGCGTTTGAAGGAGCACGATGAAGAACAACTTTCTCCACTCTGGTTTTCTCTTGTACTTGCTTAGGTCAGAGCGAGTGAAGACGCTGCATTGATCCGGTTCCATATTTTTCTCGCATTCAGCCTGAATGCAAGAAAAGACCTGGTCTTTTGTGCCTCCGAAGTGCGATCGGCTGCTTCAACTCTCCGATAAACCGAAGCAAAATTGTTACCTCTTTTTTTTCCAAGTTCATGATTAAGGAAATGAGAAGCGGGATGTCTCAGATGTGAAAACAGATTTCTTGCGTCGAGAGCCTGCCTCCCCGAGATGGCATTGGGCGATAGTCGCTTCTCAGCAGCAGAATTGCATGCCTTTCAACGCCGAATCACGTCGCAGGCGTTTTGATTCGTGAAGCACTTCCGACATCCATCTGTCATCCTGTGTACCGAATTGAAGAATATGTCTGAAGATGTCTATTGACATCTGGACAACAACAGCACTGGGACGCTGGCTTGCTCGTCTGTAACACGAATCGAAATGTATTTTAGGATTCATCTAGACCAGCGGTTTCCAACCGCTGGTTCCCAACCGCTGGCGACCCTTTGGGTCGCCACCTCAAATGGGGTCGCGATGATGAAAAAATGGGGCCATGAAGCTGCCTGACGGTAATTTGTATAATCGTGTTATATCCAGGGTGATTTATGAACATTACGTTATAATGCCATATTTTCGACAGGCGAATGTAGATCTTGCCTGTCCATGATGTTGGGGTCGCAATAATTTTCAGCTGTCTGAATGGGATCACCCATGCTCTAAACTCTTGACTCTATACTCTAGATCGGGGAACCGCTGCTCTAGACTCTTTCGGACGGGTACAGTGCGACAGCAGGGTTTCCTCGGAAGCAACAAGCCAGATTTCAGAGAGCAGATTTCAGTTACTTTAAACCCGAGTGTAGATATGCAATCCAGGTCCTCCCGAGAATTCAAGGTAAAGAAAAGTAATCAGCATGGATGAACTCACCCTCTCACGAACCAAAGAAGCGTGTCAGTGTGGAAGGGCTCATGCAAGGACTTGATAAGGTGGAGAAAAATAAACTTTCTCGGTAGCGAGAAGTTACGCTACGGAGGAGGCAGTGCATTTCCACTCGAGACTACAACAATGGGCCCGGTAGTAATCCCAATAATGGTCCAAGACGGGTGCCAATATTGAGCCAAGATGTATACATCTTGGTGGCATATATTGATCCAATATTTGGGTGCTACTGGGGTAGGCGAGACATATGGCGAGGTACTAAACACTCCTGTGAGGGACGGTTACAGGAAAGAAGGAAGGGTACTTTTGTGTACTGTATGGGAGACCTATACCTCCATCTAGTGGCCTGAAGGATAACTTCAAGTGCGGACGGGCACATTGGATCACCGCATCTGTCCAATATTGAATGAAGAATGATATAGCAATATAGGAATTCCATTGTTTCGCCAACATTCACCCAATAGTGGCAGTATTGCCCAAGATCTAGTCAACGTACCCAATGTTGGTCCAGCATCGAGCCAATATCTGGTGCTGTTGGGGTCTTCCCAGAAACAACAACTTTCAGTATGGACTGAAAGTCGACTAAAGCGAACATGTTTAGAAGTGGAGGGTGAGGGGGGGGGGGGGGGGGAGCCGAAGTCCAGCTGCTATCTCTTCCACATCCCCCCTTTATAGCCTTTTTTCAATTATTCCACCGTATTCAAGGTGTGAGTCATGTTCCATTGCTATTTTTGCACATTATGAAAACAAACTAGGAATACCGTATCGTCAGCAAAAAATTGTAGTTTGAAAGTGGAGAAAGGGAAGGGCCAAAGCCATCATTTTGGGAAAGCTCCCCTCCTTTCCCCTTTCCCCCCCTTTCCGCCCCTCCCCCTTTCCCCTTTCCCTTTCCCCCCACCTTCCCCTATCACAGATCATGATTATCTTCATGCAACCGTTCAGGTAGGAGTGCGCTGGATAGGGATTTCTGATGAAGCTGATTCCACTGTCTGGAGCCGGCGTAAATCTTGAGTCTGGAGGCTGTTCGCCTTCACTCGCATTATCCCGGTGCAACGCGAATGAGTGGAAAGAGCTTCGGTAATGCGATGACCCGGCCCTGATCTCAGCTTCCCGACTCATTTTTGGCAAGCTGTCGCCGAGATCGATCCCACCAATTTCTGGGAATTTCAACTCCACCAATTTAAGAGAATTTCTATCCCGCCGATTCCCGGAAATTTAAATCTCTCCTAAACACTTTTTTATCGAAGTTCGTGGAATCCCGGATGACTTGGGCCATCCAATTTGAAAAACAAGACCAGGAAGAGATCCCTGAGAAATTGCAGCCCAGAGACCCCTGTACCGTGACGCAACCGAGTGTAAGGTCCTTCAGGATAAATAACGCAAGATCTCTGGCTTCCGTCAGTCGCTTAAATGAACGAAAGCTAATTTCACTTTTTAATGGCAAAATGGCGCACCGCAAACAATAAAAAGGACACTTTTCGTCACCTACAAGTCAATATCTTTCGTTTGGTTGGTCTCCATCCTCCGAAAACTCCCCAGGGGTGGCTACTCAGGGGGGGGGGGGAGAAAAAAAAATACCGGAATGAAATTCACATCTTCCAAAATTGAGATTAAGTGTTCTCCGCAACCCCGGGGAGTTGGAGCTTCAAATTTTCTGGAGCGTTTCTGTGTTGAAAGCGGAAGAAGCATGTCAAATTTCGTACCTGTTGATGCTCTCGGAGGGGAATAAGAGAAGGTTGAATTTTGCTGCGGAAGGGGTTGCATTCTGAGGGACAGAGACATCAATCACGATACCGTGATCTTTAGCGACTCACTGTCGGTCCTTACTGCTATTTCCTCGCACACAGACACCGGTCTGTACGATTTTCTTTTAACGCAACTGTTTTCCTGCATCCATGAATTATCACGTAATCTATCTTTTCAATGGATTCCTGTTTTCCCTTTATTCAACCCCAACCTCAATTTCACCTTCCCCCCTTCTCTACGGAACTCACTAGCGTTAGGCCTAGGCATAACCGACGGACTGTCTTAGGGTCAGGCCTAGGCCTATTCGTTCGAAAGAAACTCAATCCTCGACCTACGGACCAATTAGGCCTAAAAGGATTAATCACTGGTCTTCGAGACACCTCATTGAGAACGTGTAACGTCAGGCCAATCGCAGGCCAATTCAGTCTTTCATGGCCCATTTAACAGAGAACGTGCAACGTTAGACTGATTATTGGTCTTTTTTGAGTTTCATGAACCACTTCAGTGCGGTTGATCCACTTCATTGCCTATCCAGAGTTCCTCGAACCGTCTCGACTCGTTCCGAGAAGAAAATGCCTTTAGAAAGCATAACATACCCAAGTAGCAAGAGGTCATCCCTGGGACATCCCATTTGGATCCTACGTGGGATTCCTCTGAATGTTCCAGGGATTTCCATATCCCGGGACGATTTCATTATGACATCCATGGGATGTCCTTTTGTCCCACGTAGGATCCAAATGGGATGTCCCAGGGATGACCTCTTGCTACTTGGGTACAAGTTGGCCGGCATCATGTTGATTTAGGGATGTCCGGATGAGATATCTCCGTATTCCACCAAATCGATCGGCCACTGTAAACCACCATTTCAATCTCAGCTCATCCCATGAATTCAGCAAAATACTGTCTCCTACATTAAAAAAGAGAAGATCCAGAGAACGATATTAAGTCGAGGAAGTCATGTATCTGACATAACTCCGACATGATATCCGGCAACACTGGGGACGGGACCAGAGCTAGCTCTCTAAGCCTAAATGAACGAAAGCTGATTTCATTTTTTATGGTGAAATGGTGCATCGCGATAAAAAAAAGGCACTTTTCCTCATCTACAAGGCATTATCTTTCTCATGGTTGGTCTCTTTCCTCCTTTTAAATATCACCCTGTATACGAGGTGTAATCCAAAAGTTCTCAGACTGGTGCTGTAACTCCGTTATTCTTTGATGGACGGAAGTCATTTCTTGTAAGTATCTTGGTTTGCGTTTTGGGGATGCATGGGCAAAATGTCTCGCTTATTGGTTTTAATTTGGAAGCGGTGGAAGAAAACAGTTGTGAATTTATCTCATTTTAGAAGACCTATTGGAACTGAATGGAGCGAACTGGTCCTAATTTGCAACAACGACGCAAACGGCCCAATAACAACAAGAACATTAAAAATATATACTATATTTATACATAACACATAAATATATATTAAAATATATGATAAAAAATATATACTTGGAAAGGGCAAGTGGGATCAGCTGGAGGCCAAGCTGGCCTCTTTGCCCCTTCCCATCAGTTCATTCATTATTGTCAATAGGATTGAAAACACATCATATTCCATTCTGTGCTCTTAATGTTATTTATTTTCTCAGAGATCTCGTTTGGCAGCGTTGGAGATCTTGGAGCTCTCAATCATTACAGTTATATATTAATTTCCAAGACGGAATTGCTTCTTTGAACAAGAATGTGCGGGTATATCTCTTTGGGATACTATTTTTTCTCAGGAAACATTCTGTCACAGTGGCTCTTGACCCACTGCATTCCATTGGCAAGGATTTGGCAATACTCACTAGAATTTCTCTCGCGATTGAAACCACATATCCAGAGCATTCATTTTGTTTATATTTATACTAGCTATGGTCGCGCCTTCGGCGCTCCATTATCCATTATCAGTGGTTAGTTCTTCATTTGATTTTCGAAGAGGCAAAAACATAACGTACGTCCCTGTCGAAATATGTGCCATGAAAGAACTTCCCCAGGATTATTTTAATTATCGAAATCATTACTCCGATGATTTATTGTATGCGTAACTGCAGATTTCTTCATGTGCCCATTTTTGCAAGAGGGTAAGATTAATCTTAAAATACTTTCCTCCCATAATTTGCCTTGAGGAGATATACTTCAAAAGTAGGATCTTTTCTGCACTCAGCAATTGAAGTGATTCTTCTGAGCCAAGTTTCAACTTTCAATTGCTCTCTATTTTGTTGGATTGAAAAAGATCCTGGAAAATGCGCCTCTCACAAAATATATGTCGTGAGGGGATTTACCTGAAAATAATATTTTTACATAAATAGGTACTTAGAGAACTTGATGCCCACGAAGTTTCAGTCTGATACCTTTTCCTTTTTGCTGGTGCAAAAATTTCTTTGGAAAGATAACCCACCCAAGAAGCTATGCCCTGAGGGGATACCGGCAAAATTTGACTTTTTCTTGAAATCGACATCATGTCATTTATTTGTATGTCAAGTTTCATCGCTGTTTCTACTGGGTTCGCCAGGGCAAAAATAAATTAATTGAAAGTGTCACCCCAAAAAAGATGCCTCCAAGGGATAGATTAGAAGCTTGACGATTTTTCTCAACTCAGTGTCAGTAGTCATATTCGTGACAAGTTTCAGCTTTCCATGTCTTACCGTTAGACTAAAGCAAAAAAAAAATATTTTAAAATATTTTCCCCCAAAATCCATGCCCCCAGGGCATATTCCTCTGAAGTCGGAATTTTTAGGTAAAAGACACCAGCATATATACAAATCGGAAGATGGAGACATATTTATGAGGCGAGGTTTAGTGATTTTGAGGCAGAGATGAGGCAGATTCAAGATCCATGTGTTTAAGATTTAAGGGGAGGGGGGACTCTGAGGGTCTTTTTTCCGGGTGTCTTATGTCCTATAACATCCATTATACGTACGACGGTGCTTCCCCTCGCGGATCTGCAGAAACCGTGTATTTCCTCGAGAGAACGCCCGACTCCGTTCAGCCGAACGGGGGTGGAATATGCCACAGGTTAATTTGATAGATTCTCAATCTAACCTCAGTCTGATAGATTCCGCTGTCTCGGAAAATCGCTCAGAGTCCATCGGCATTGCAGGATCAGTGATCTCGAACATTTCAAGGCCGCCACACGCCACAATCAAAACATCACAATCCAGTTTTTGTGAAAGTAGAGTGATGGCTTCCGCGTATTTAGGGTGTGGTAGACAACCATGGAATACAAAGCAACTTTTTTCTATGTTTAAGGAATGAACTATTAAATGTGGCCTTTCATGGACATTTCAGGCAGTGACATTCACCTCTATGTTGTTTACCCTGAATTAAAAAAAAAGTATATTATTTTTTGGACCCGCCCTGTACTCACTTGTCCAGATCGGTTTTGTAATCCTTAGGACGTATTTTAGTAATGCCCGAATTCAGAACGTGAGATTTCTAACCGCCAAGCGAGAAAAGTGAATCAGTACTTCACTTGTCGTAATCGTTTTGGTGGTAATTACCATTAGAGACCCTTCTGAGTGCTAATTGTGTTTGTTGCAGAACATTACTGATGCAATGCATAGAACTCCGAAAAAATCAAGAAGTTGACCTCAAGGGAAACAAGCCCAGCGGTATCTCATTTTTCGGAATTCAATAGTAGTACATGTTATTTTAGTCAGTGAGCTTCATATGATAATTGTTTTTTAGTACTTCCAGTACGAGTTTTGAGAAGCAGCAATTGGTTGCTTGTCCTGTTTTTGAAGATGCAGACTTGGCTTCTGATTGAATGGGTCCAGCTCTGATGAAATCTCTGTACATGCGTCATGCTGCCTGCTCCATCTAGTTATCAGCTTTGGCGATCGCAAGGTATCGATGACCCCCCCACCATCGAATGACCATCGCGCAGTGGAAGCAGAAGAACCAGGCGTAGCAGCAGCACAAGCGCATCGGATGGAGCGCTCGATGGAGAGTGGGGGTGCCCCACCTCCCCCATTGTTTCCATGAAACCCGTAAAACGGTAAATACGAAGTGCAGATGCTGCATGGATCCCCATTGAGACACGCAGCTGTCTGGAGAACGTCGCGACGCTGAGTCACGATCGTTCTTTCCACCTACTCCTTGCTCTGCCTGCGACTTTGGACAGGTGAGCTTCATGAACAAATAAAGAAAGAAAGAATGGTAGGGATAGACAGATGGACACTTTGCTTCATGTTTATACAGTATATATTTCTGGTACTTCACGTTGCAAAATATCATTTTTCTACAATAGTATGTGCATTCATATAAGTTCAGCACTTCAGGAAATAAGTGGCCTTGGCAGTTCAAAAGCTTTCTACCCATGCCCGATGGCAAAGTTTCTTTTCCTTCAATTAAAGCAAACCTTTGGGTTTATCTGGTACTTACGGTGCAGGGCCAATTACATGGGTTATAAACCCAGGATTATCATTCTGGTCCAGCACCCGACTGTATTGCACATACCCAGTGCGTGCTTCTCTCGTTACTTCTCCACTGCCTTTGTATTCTTGTATATATGACATCGATTTCTTGTAATCCTGGTAATGTTCGCCTTTGTACACGTATTTGTTACCCACGGGTATTTCTTCCCTAGGATCAAATTTCTTCAATTCGTCACGACTGATGACAGTGTTTTCTTTGATATTTCTCCCTCTATTCGGTAGTTTGGCCTTATCGGGGCGTCGATATGCTTCCGCAAACTGCCTGCTGGGGAGAGTATGATGGTCAACCGTTTGCGTTGCCTTTGGGTCTACCCTGTAATCCGAACAGGCGCGTTTGACACGGCGATATAGGCGCCTGTGCAGATCCCTGAAGGCCGCGACAGCGTCCAGCAGCCCGTCCCTCAGTTGTTCCATGCAGCTCTTCTCGTAGTCGCAGAGGGAGGCCATCAGGCCCTGGCCCACGAGCGTCGAGCGCTCCATCTCCCTCATCCCATACATGAGGCCGCCCAGGCTGTCAATCAGGATCTCCTCTATCTCCTCTTCCTCACCATCGACTGTCACCACTCCCACATCGCCGTACTTGTTGAGCGACTCAAACAGCTGCCGCTCGCATCGGTGCAGCTGGCTGTGGCCACGGCAGATCTCGTCGTAGTAGGGCTTGGACCTCTGGTGCCCGGTCATCATCAGCTTCAGCACCAGGAAGATGGTCAGGACGGCGTTGATGTTTTGGGTCGTGGCGACGGCATCGACAGTGGTCTGGTTGGTCCATGCTGCCTCCAGTGTAGCAAGGCCATCAATCAGGGAGGTCGGCAGCTTCTCCTGCACCCAGGCCGGGACCTCGGGTAGGGTCGGGCTGAAGAGAAGGCTCTCCTCTTCGGCCACTGAGCGCCGGCACCTCGCCGTGTTCTTTGGCGGGGTCTCGGGCGGGCCCTTTGGCGGGTTCTTGGGCGGGGTCTTGAGTGGGGTCTTGGGCGGGGTCTTGAGCGGGGTTTTGAGAAGGGGCTTGACCAGCTTGGCGACCACACGGATAATGTTGCCCATGTTTCTTCTCTTCCTGTGACTATGTATTAATCTGTGGGTTGTATAGAAAAAGAGCAATCATCATTTGAGCGACAGTCAAAAGAGCGACACATCAATTGAGCGATGCTCTTTTGAGCGACTATCATTTGAGCGACATTTACAATTCTTTTAAGAAGTTTAGCCATTTCAGCGCATTGGAGCTCAAAAATCTAATTGAATCAGTGCTTAGAGCAAAGAAAAATTTGTCGGCCATCGATTTGATTCTTATTATGCTGATGGTTATTGTTGTTGAAGTGAGAAAGGTTGGTTATTATTGTTAGAAGTGATGGATACGCTCGGTGAACGGGAGGGAAATGACAGAACTCTCCCTTTTCAAAGATTGATTCTTGCTCGCGACACGTGACTCGACCCGAGTGGCTGGAGTGAGCACGGCTGTCGACTAAACCACGGAGTATACTACCAAAAAACATGGAGGCTACCAAAACAAATAAAATTTTCTCAGTGCATTGGAGTTTACAATTTTCAATTAAAGAAATTAATAGGTCTTAAACTCTTGGTAAAATTAAAAAAAGGCCTCATTTGAAAGCTGTGAGGAATTTACTGAACAATGATTTCTAACTGTTGGCTGCGTCTTTCCTGATCGGCGTTCGTAATATAATTATTTATATTCCAGAAACGCTGTTATCGATTTCTCAAAACGGAAATCGTTCACAGGGAAAATACACGTTTAGGTAGGAGTGAATACACTTGGTTTTAAGATTTGCTTGCCTCTACCAATTTGTTGCATTTCGGGAAAGTTTTTATTTCATTTTATATTTTTCGCCAATGACCAATACTTGAATGAGCCTGGTGCAAAGAACCGAAAAGCTCAAAGAGGATTGAGAGTGGAATGGGGATTAAAAACGCGGATAACAGGAGGAAACGATCTACTTGTTTCTGCCTTCTTTCTTGAGTGACACTGAAACTTGAGGCGTCCCTTGAGGGTTTCTGGAGACCCTTCGGATATTCTACACACGACACGACACTTATTTCAATGAGGGTTTTCCCTCATGGAGGGAATTCAAAAGGCTGTTGCCCGAAAACAATAGGAAATATTTTTTATACAGAAGGCCACGAACGATAGCTGTGTAATACCCTAATGGTACATTATTGTTTTTCATCGCTTCGACATATAAAAAATGTAACCTGGAGGTGAGGGTCACGGCGGTGGTTAGCGGGGCTGTGGGTTAAGGCGGCCAAGTCGTACGAATGGAGTTCATTGCATCGAAATCTATCAATTATTACTGGATCACATATTGCTATAATATGATGTGTTGGGGATTAGTTTGGGATATAAAAAAAAGGTTACGCGTTCGGAACGGGTGGGGGTGCTTCGGATGCGCAATTACTCTCCTACAAGACGGTTGGAATTGCGGATTAGATCATGGATATTTTCATTAGTTCTCGAGATCACAGGACCCGGGCAGGGAAAAAGAAAGACAGATCGAGAAACAAACGAGGTCCGCGAAGGTCAACGATACATGATGAAACCTGCATACTAATTTTTATTACTTGCTTTATTTAAAAAAAAGTTAACTTAATTGAAAACATCGATACTAACCAACTAGCTCCTTTTTATGAGAACATTGCACAGCTGCTGCATACTTTCCTGAAGATTATTCCCTCAAACGCGGAGAGTGAAAAACTGATCACACGAGCCACAGATTTCTTAAACGCAACACTTCTCGGAGGTGCAGTTCAAAACTAGGCAAAACTAGCCAAAAAAATTACTTGAAAACGTCAACCGCCAAATATAGGCCCACAGGGCATGCATCTGGAGTTGAGGTGGTTGTCACCCCAGCGCGCGAGGTCTACGAGACTATGTCACTTCATGCCATAGGCTAGGCCATCCACCCTTCAAAGCGCCATGTCCTGGAGGCTATGCTATTCTAGGCCATAGGCTTGGCCATCCAACGCTTTTAGCGCCAGGTCCATCGAGCTATATCAGTCTGAGCCGTAGGCTTCATACTTAGCTGTTTGATACAGCTAAGTATGATACAACGTTTGCCACTGCAGTTGCGGTGCGAAGTGCCTAATTCGGTGTTAGCCGTAATGGCTAGAATCAGTGATGAACAGCAAGCAGATGTGCGTAGGGCCGCTGAACAGCAAGAGGCAGTGAATCCTGAGCTCCGGAATAAGAGAGCCGTGTAGCCTGCTGAGCAACTTGATGCAAGGGACGCAGCACTCAGGTGTCGAGAGCCGGGGGACGGACGAGAATTGAAGCCAGTCCTCCTGCTTGCCGGTCAGGTGTGCTACCATTACACCACGGAATTTGGGACATGTTGTCAGGCCTCTCCATGTCATCTCCAATCACTACAGTCGTTTGCGCAGCGAGCACTGTCAGGCTGTACATTTTGATGTAGGGAGGAGGCATTTGTTTCACAACGGAAAAATNGAGCACTGTCAGGCTGTACATTTTGATGTAGGGAGGAGGCATTTGTTTCACAACGGAAAAATGCTCCTGCTGCAACTCACACTTTGGCACCAGTGAGCAACACTTTCAGAGCCTCAGGGTAATGTGGTGGCGAGGGATTTTCTGGAATTAGTCGCTAGCATTGTGCCGCACATGTACTAAATTCCCTTTGTGCCTTCAAACAAGTTCTTGGAAATGGTCCGTACTGTTTCAGAATCATTGATGTCTGTACTGTATGCTAACGCTAATAGCGCATGAACTAATCGGTGATGCATGAGTATTGAATGTGCTTGGGAGACGAAATCAGCAAAGTCGTCTTGAGTCTCATGAAAACGTACTAAACCGTTCACAATGAACGATTGTGGGAATCAGCTGGAAAATCATGATGATGGTGTTTAGGAACAGAATCTCCCTGTGTACTGTAAGCTAAAAGTGTATACATGTAATGAAGCGGTTCAGTTCTGAATGGGAAATGAGGTGAACAGAGGATTGTCAAGGAGACGTTATTCTCACAATAGACGGTTCAAATTTCCACCTATTAGACGGCCAGCGTAGCGGCCGCAGGCCGCTAGTTACAGTATATTAAAGGAAAGGATATTTTGATGTCAATTTTTAAAAGCAACAAATTATTTTCAGTATATTCCAAAAACAATATGACTTCTCGCTGAAACTGATGACACATTCATGCTACTATGGCTTGCCTCTTTGAAAGTTTTCTATCCTCATATCTTCGAGAATAGTATGTGGCGTTATACATGTCTCTGATGTTGTTACTAATATTATTACCAGGTTCCCCGTATGAGTTCTTGTCATTACAAGTTCGCAAATCTGTGATTCGAGTCTGCAGGAATTGATAATGTAGTAATGTGAAAAACAATTTTCAATGGTTTTACTTTTCTTCAACCTCAACCTCACCACCCACTCCACCTTCCCGCTCTTTCCTAATGGAGCTAAGTAACGTTAAGCCTAGGTCTTACCACGGGCTGTCTCCTGGTCAGGCCCAGGCCTTCCTTTTTTCTTTCAAATGAAACTCAATCCTCCGTCTACGAACCAACTATGCCTATGTGGATTAATCCCTCGTCCTCGAGACACTCGATGAACTCAATGAACACAGCTCTTAAATCCCAACTGTGTCACTGCTGGGATTAACGCTTACAGCCGAAAAATAGTGATATGGATATAATCCATTTGTCCTGCAGCTGGGATAAAGCAACATCTCATCAGCTACAATAAAACTGGTTATTTCCAGCAAGGATTCAGCTGCGAAGGAGCCGAGACAAGTCAGCTGAAGAAGCTCAGTAACCTCCCAAGTGTTTACCTGCTGTGATTATCCAGCAGTAATCAAGACGATTAGTGCGTCTTGAATTACAGCTGTTATTCAACAGCTTGCATACAACTGGGGTGTCTCTGTTATGGGGCAACTGCATTCCAACTGGGGAAGACCAAGAAAGAGCTGGTCTGCGTGGGTACGACATAGGGCGAATTCTACTAGATGCCACTATATGTCGGTATGGGGTCTCGCTTTTCGCCAAGTACACAAAAGTGTATTTCCCGCCTTCCTTGGAATCATCCCTCACAGGAGTGTTTAGTACCTCACCAAATGTAATTTATTGTTTCATTATAGCCATCAATAAAATCGGACAATTAATCAATTATTATCCCTATATTCGAGGCAGAATCATGGATTCCAGGCGATAAACAAACGCATACTCCCAATGAGAACCCATAACATTCTTGAATGCATCCACCCTAAACGGAGATTTTTAGCTCAACCGTGAAATTTGGTTCTATCAATGGATTCTTTATCTCTGGAGGGAGAAGGAAATGGATTTCCCAGACAGCCCTCCACTTCAAATTTGTCTGTGAAAATGTCGGGTGTCTATTTTCGTCGTGGATGAACGTTGAGAATCCGCATCATTCGAACCAATTTTGTTCGCTATGAATTCGGGATATTTGAACAGTCAAGAAACGTCCCCGAAGACATGGAACGTTGGCAACATTCTGAAGTGCAGCACCTAAGTTTGTAATAAATTGCCCTCATTGTCAATACCGTAACACATCCATTTCCTATTTATTTATTCTTAGAGGATGGGAATCGTCAACTCATTCTGACGATCAGCAATAAAATATTCGACAATATGAATACAAATAAAAATAAGGACACGTGTTACAAGAAGCTGCGGGACAGACAGTGCATTTGCAGGCTTGGCTGCCATTCTCGCCTTGGCATTCTCCCTTCTTGCAACCCTGCTTCTTGCACTCCTCACTGCAGGCTGTTGTGCCCCCAACTTGACAGCTGTCAGCACCATCCACGCTCTCCCACAGACAAGCAATGATCACTATCACTGCCAGCAGCATTCCAACCATCTGGATCTTTCCCATTTTCTCTTCACACTCTGCAACACATTCATGCCAAATACTAACGCCCATTCTGATTTGCATGAGTTCGCATGCGTTCGTCAGTACCATCACATGGGTCTCTCCACGCAAAGTGGTCCTAGAATTTTAGCTAAAAATTTTTTTATAAGCATGCAAATATTACTTTCGCTACAGAAGTTCATAATCTCTTTTCCCAAAATTCATGAATGAAAGAGAATATTACTTTGGAAAACGAAATAATTAGTCATAATTTATTAGTCATGAACAATTAGTCACACCAATCTCAGGTTACCGAAAAATATATAGAAAATGCCAATTTGGAGAGACTGAATTAGACTATTGGGTTAGATGCCAGCATGGGTTTTCCGTGCATACTGATAATTTTAAATTAGCTCAGGTGTGAAGAGTAGATGCAATTGTTCATATTCGGATGATATTTTCAAAATGAAATTAATATGTATGTACAGACTTCTCGTTTCAAAATACACTTTCAGAACATGTCACATCTGAGACTTTCCTGCCACATCCGACACCGTCACAAAATAGCCTTTCATTCTGTTTCAAATGCTGACATCTTGGTGTGACTTACACTAATTTCAAGCGTTCATTCAATCTAATGAACATGAAAGCAAATTATTAGGATCCTCTCGATGACAAATTTGTGAATATTAGTGTCAGTGACTAAGTTGAGGTTCACGAAATGTCACGTCTGACACTTTCTTTATACACAGGTAAGTCTCTAATGTAAGAGAGAGTGGTAGGAGAGTATGCTAAAAAATATTACTCTGGATGTCACATCCGACACCGTGAACTGACCGACATGTCAATTAGAAACTTTAATACCTAAATACAACATGCATATGTATATATACATTTTTGTAGGTTTTCGTAAAGCTTTTGAAGCAACTACCCCACTCGATATTTAAGCTAGCAAACTTTCCGAATGCCATGCCACCGTGGCATGAAGGTATCATCAGTTCCCGTAGGAAGTCATGAAACTAGGAACATATTGGAAATCATGTGTTCCAAACTAATTATGAGATCAATATATTTTTGGTTTCTTCCATATATGTAGGGGAATCTCCAATGGACGATATGAAGAACGTGAAGGGGCAGAAATTACAGGATACCAGGTATGTCAGGCGGAGTTTTGTTTACAGGATTTTTGAATAGGGCTTGTAAAAATTCTCTAACAATACTGAGCAGTTGGAAAATCTTCTTTGCTTTTACTCTATTGAAGATGCAGAAACTCAGAAAATGGGTACCTGTTGTATGCGTCGTACGAAGGAAGCAATCTGTGGTTGAGGATCAAGTGTTCCTGGTGAAGTTGTAGGGGGTTTGTGGTGATGGGGTGAGAGCGGCTCGTTCTTATATGGAAATCCACAGATGTTATCCGCCAGTCACAGGCGTAGATGCTGCTGCGTACATGTACAGACCCGGAAAACGGATCCAGAGTCCTGACTTCCAACCCAAGCCAGTCCTGTCATGTCGCATTTTCCTTCCTCTATCAGAAGAGGAAAGAACTCTCATCCTCATGAACCCCAAGCATCTCACTCCACATGTTAGAGGATTTTTTTATCATCTGAATATCCCATGATGATATTATTCTTTAATTGAATAAGTTCTAGCATCGATTTTTAGTCCATGTACTCAGCCACGCTTTGGAAAAATCGACAGAAGCTTAACGACTGAGTTAGGAGTGAAGGCTCGCGAATGATATATGAAATAATTCAGTTCACTATTTAAAACTAATCAATAGGTTTTTGGTTGCTTCATCCGATTTTTCATCCGATTGTGGCCCTCGGAATCAGTGTTCTCAACCCCTTGGGTTGAGGAGAACACTGATTCCTAGATGCGAATTTCCCTACTGCATTTTTTCCCTCGCGCACTTATGGTGTGGGGTCGAACAAAAATATAGTTATTCCATCTTGGAGTATTTTTTAAAAAGGTACTCCCAACAAATGGTAGATGTTGTTGCCTTGTAGACCAACGAATGGGTCGTTTTCGCAATTTGCAACTCACATCTTAATGAGTAATGAAATGAACTAATGTGAATATCAAATTCTAATGGCTTTCCTTTCTTCAATCCCGCTTCCCCCCACGCCCACCCTTCTCTGCACATTTAAAAACAGTGCAACTTCAGTGCGGCTTGCATTCCGGAGGTTTTGTGATCCTCAATATCGAATTCGTTATTAGGAAAAAGCAATTCCCTTTCCCCATCAACATTTCAGGAATCAATGGGGAAGTTCTCGCCCCACCCACTTCCATTTAATCTCTGTTGATATCTGCGAGAGGCGACTACGTGAAGTAATCATGAGTTTTTTCTTATCTTTTTTTGCTCGCGTTTAAGATGCACAAATCTACTCACGAACTTTGCAACGCAACTTCCTTGGTCGTGAGAGCGAAAGTTGCATTTGGATGGCACACTTGCAGAATAATTCATTTCCGGCGTTCCAGATGCATCTGCTGTGCCTCAAATACACACATCACAAGTATGACTGGTGATGAATTATGGGAATACCAGTGCATCATTCGTTAGGGATTGATGGATAGCATTATTACTGTCTGTGATTTGACCGAAGCATGCAGACCCTTTCGGAAGGAGGAAGTTTCAATATCCGTAACTGCGTTGCATCAATCCATTCAATGCTTCAATAAATACGGATAATACATGGAATCAACGCGACGTGTCTCAACATGAATGAATTTTTGAATTCATGATATGCTCTAGCTGAGAGAATAAGACATTGAGTTTTTTTTAAAGCTTGATCGATGCATAACTTTTCGAAACTTCAGGGCCGTCCAAGTAAAATAAAGCTGTCATATTTGGTAAGTCATCAATCTCTTTGTAGGCTGCCAATTCAATTTAAATTAGTACACTTGTAGGATGCCACAATTGGAGTTATTATACCAAATTTCAACCACCTAACGCAAAAAATTTAAGAGCTGTAATTATTTTCTTGCAACCAACTCCAAAATGTGCTGCCGAAAATATCAATATGAACTTGAGACTGGAACGAAAGGGAGGTCCGAATTCTGTATTTCCATCCCTGTATGGTCCCACAAAGAAAGATTTGGAGGCACTGCTTCATAGGTTTATTGACCGAGCCATTCATCTGTGGTGTCCGTGTCTAGAGACTAGTGTTCAACAGAATGAAGGGCACATACACTTTTTCAGTTGAAATGAACGCCCCTAAACAACATTGTGGACTTTCATGTTTGGCATTGTGGATTTGTTTTTGTTATGTTTAATTACCTGCTTGATTTTCTCAGTTGTGAAATAGTTTTAGCTGAAAGGAAAAAAGAACACATTTTTGGTGATGAAATGTGAATTAAATGCCAATTTCAGTTTTTTTTTCAATTTTTATTTGAAACCTGGCACACTTACAATTGAATCACCCGATGTGCCTACCAAATATAATCAAAATTGGCAGCATACAATCCGATGGACAACTTACCAAAGTTTAGAGCTTTGGTTTTTGTGGGCCACAGCGTACGTGTTTTCCAGGTAAAACGTGGCAATAAAAAAGTCAAATGCGACAAGGAAATTTAAATGCATGAAAGTGTTGCTTGGGAACGCCAAAATCGAGATAAAGATTGTCAAATGTGTTGCGGCGGTGGATGTCGAATTATGGCTAAAAGCTCGGACGACAAAGGAAAGTCAAATGCGACATATACACAAGGTGTACCATACATGTGTAAGGGAGACTCCTCGTTGCATTTTCTCTACGTGTCGATTCAGGTACATTTCCATATGACGTTTCAGGAGCATCTTCTAGTGTTCTCAACAGTGGGCAACAGACTCGAGCTTGTCTAGTCGAACACATAGTTTTCAGAGACGATCTTCCGAAGATTCATTTCTCCTCCTTCGCGACGTTAGACCACGTCTATAAAAAAAAATTACCTTGCAATTCCCGGCTCTCAACTGTGGACCAGCCGCAGTCAGGTCCAATGTTACGTTGTCAAATCGAGGGACTCCTCGAAAGCATAATTATGTCCACTAAACGTCACCGGACATTCCCAGTCTTTCATGAAAAAAGTGAATGGAATTTCTACACCGAAAATTTTGTGAAAGAACGTGTCCTGAAGAAGAACGCCTTATTTTGACTTTTCATTGGATCCCTCCACCCCTTTCATCATTCAACCAATCTGGACCGCGAATCGTGTCCCTAAAACGCGGTGAACATATTTCCAGGTGTTGTAGAGGTATGTGGGATGACAGCAGGTACTGCAGATTGAAATGTGGATCATCCACATGTAAACAGGAAAAGGATGTGCCTAGGCCAGATTATGCGTCGATTCGACATGAAACGTTGGTTGAAACGTAGATACAGTAGATATTGCAATACTGGTATGGCCTTGACGCACGTGACGGAGGCTTTTTACATCTGCGATGCAGGACTACACATTCAATTTCGTTGCGCTAGAAAAATTATTGGCTGAACAAGGTTTAGGAACGTTCTTCCAGTTTAGGGTTGACTTGGCTCAGGGGAGACGCCAAGGGTAGACCTTCTTGGAGCATTCCATTGTGGTCAGGCCTCGACCCATTATATTTATTCGTATATGTATAAGATGGTCCGCAATTGCCTCCCAAAAGTAAACGCTCACTTTTCAGGAAGTATACATCGGATTTCAGTGATATATGACACAAACGATTGCCAGTTCAATTAATTTTTTCTGTGGAAAATTTCAGCATTCCATAAAAATATAGAACAAAGTTACGCCATAACATATCCCGTATCGTGCAACTAAAGCCTGTAAATCTCACAATCCCTTATGAAATTCGCAATTCATTCGTGGGTTTTTCATGCCATGCGAGGGATTGTCTGTGTCACGGGTGATCTAAATATCCTTAAGAAAATGAATATTCCCATTTGGTTTGATAAATTGAAGATAGGAAATTTTGTTCGGGAAAAAATTGGGAAATTTCTTTAATTTGGATCCAAAAGCCTCAGTTCCTGATGAAATCATGAAGGCAATTCATAAGAAGTTTCTGAACCAGAAGAGATATATCGGCTGACCTATGACAACCTAGATATGCTGAAACAGGCCATTAGAGATGCCTTCACCACAGTAGGACCAATGATGATTGAAAGAATTCTGCTGGCATTCAAAGAGAGACTGCACCAAGTCATTGAAAATTGTGGAAGTCACATTCAACATTAATGGTATGGCGGCTTTCGTTTACAAGGATGTAACTTTGTTGAAGTTTCTTATAGAACTCGGAAATATTTTAGAATGAAAATATATTGAATTGGCTATCGTTTCAGTCATATATAATTGAAATCGGATGTATAATTCCTGAGCAATAAGCTTTTACTTTTGGGGAGGCAATTGTGGACCAGCTTTGGTATGTATTGCATATTCTCCGGATTAAATCCAATTCAACCTACAGTTAATCAAGAAGAGTTCTGTATTATATATCTTTCATTAGAGAATTTCTTTCGTTTGATTGCATAGCTTACGAATCTCTGTTAGAAGGAGTCATGGCAAAAGTAACGAAAAATTACCATCACTAAATCTATTTTTAATCCACAGGAATCATACTCCTGTTAAACAAGGATCTACTACCATGAGTCATCCTGGTGCAAATGAACTCGACAGTAGAGACGTGAATAGCCATATGAAAGAGCAGACGGGAAAAGTACAGTTGACTCGTATGGAGCCACTACTGTGTTGTCAAGTATCAAATTGCCAATTCGATTTACAGCAATGTCTTGAAATCAAAACGCGATGTCTGTACAGCAGGATTTTGTGACTTGTTCCTACTATTTAGCATTGTTCACTTTTTTACTTTTGTTCAAATTGTTGTTCTAATAGTCAGAATAAGGTCTAAATTCCAAGTTGACAGTTCTAGTCCTCCAAGGATGAATAAATGGAAAATGTTTGTGTCTCGGAATCGCTTTACTTTTGTAAATCTGTTTTCAACGTCAAATATCAGGAAATTGTATCACACTTCAATTTTGAGGAATACAGAGGTGGGAGTTTTTTAGAAGTGTGACGAGCACATGTGGAACAGATAGATTCTCTGGTTACACACGAATTCCACATATTGTTGGCATTTTTGGCCAGGTTCGCATCGCTCCCACTATATCTGCAGTACCTATATTTAGTCGACATTGAACCATCAAATAAAACCATTGGCTGAATGTGTTCTGCTCTATGAAGTCTCATGCCTGGGGTGGTTCGTTTGAACTGGGTTCATAGGGTACAAGCAATCGCTAAGGGTTGTTCCCCCATGGACGAAAGCAGTTTTGTGCAGTGGACTGACTTTTAGCATTTTTCAGTAAAGCCATATGGTCGTTTCAGTTCTGTTCCATAAGATTGCTTGTGAAAGACTACACGCCATCCAAAGTTGAATTTGACAACAGTTTTAAATACCTTTTTGTGTCATATTGATCCAGATGATTTTTTTCTTCGCAAAAATGATAATTACTTCGAATCAGGCTCATGGCTGCAGAAAAAAAAAACGAAAAAATGTTAGGATGCCAGCCTCCTATGGACTCTATAGGTCAAATGCGATGGAGACACAAGCCAAATCATACCAATGTAAGGGAGATGCCTTTTCCCAAAACAAAGCACTAATACGAATCCTGTTACATTAACGAATCCAACATGACTCCCGAAGGATATTCCTCATAACTTGGGGGACGGTACAGGGGCCAACACACAAGACCTAAATATACCGCAATCTAATTGCTTTTTTGCAAAGCAAAGTTGTCCATCGGAAATCACAAAAAGGAGCTGGGAGGAGGGGGAAATACCAGAATGAAATAGAAATGAATAGTGAGAAATGAAATAAAATGTGTGAAATTTCTTGGTTGCGTTCATTCCAACCCCTAGGAAAGGAAGACACGAATTTCAAGAAGTAACTGATTGCTGAGAGAGCAAGTGTAGACTCTACTGGCAGTGGGACCGCTACCAATGGAGCCCCCCAGGTAAAACAATTATTTTTAGAACATCATAACCTTCGATATCTCCCGGAATCTATAGAAGTCATGACGCCTAACCAGACTTAAACCTATGCTTAGATTAATTCTTAAGAGACTAAATAAAGGTCATGTCAGACAGGAGCGTTAACTGCACTCCAACAGTGATTGAGGAAATCCCGAGGAGTGAGAGGTTATCACGAAAGGAAATATTAGAATCCTTTTAAGTACCAGTCGCAGGAATTCAGCATGAATGACCTAAAGAGTTCTGAACAGTAGATAGATATCCAAGAAGTGTACACGAAGATGGCGCTGTGTGACATGGTTCTGAATCGAACACAGCACTAATCTGTGTCATGAAAAAAGTCGACTTTAAGGAAGGTTGCACCCCTCGTTTGAGAGATTAAACAAATGATCATTCGCCAGAAAACCATGGGTAAGAGAACAAGGAGTTAGTCCTCCTTTCAGTCCAGTACTAAAAACAGCACAAAGATGGCGTCAATCTACCACCGTGCTAAACCGATTATTCATCGTGTCGCTTCTAAGTTTTAGAAAAGTATTAATTATTGACATGTGGGATCCTGTGTGCCCAATAAATCCACATTTAATTCCTCCACAAATTTATATTGGAAAATTTTTGCTACGTAAATGAACAACCCAAACGGATGGCTTTTTATAGATGGAGGATTGAGAAAAGCGAATAAGGATTCCGAATCATTAGTTACTTTCAAATCACACACTCAAGAAAATAAACTGTCTGAGGGAACCTAACTGATATAACTTAAATAATTAGTGAAAGTCTCCATGTTCCTGCTTCCTCGAGGATGGCGAAAGTGAACTTGAGAGCTTTCTCCAGTTTCATTAGAGTGCAGCAACAAAGTTCATAATGAAATTGTCCTAATGCTAAGAAATTTAAATAAATTACCAATACTATAGCACATCCATTTCCCATTTATTCTTTCTTAGAGGATGGAAATCGTCAAATTGAAATAGAGCACTCAACCTAACGATTAACAAAACAACCATCGACAATATATATATGCAGCATAATAGGGACACGAGGGACAAGACGCCGCTGGACAGACGGTGCATTTGCAGGCTTGGCTGCCATTCTCGCCTTGGCATTCTCCCTTCTGACAACCCTGCTTCTTGCACTCATCACTGCAGGCTGTCGCGCCTCCAACTTGACAACTGTCTGCACCATCCACGCTCTCCCACAGACAAGCAATGATCACTATCACTGCCAGCAGCAATCCAACCATCTGGATCTTCCCCATTTTCACTTCACACCCTGCAACATATTCATATCAAATACTAACGCCCATTTGGATTTCTATGAGATCTCATGAGTTCAAAAGTGCTAACACATGTCATTGAGAAGTTTTAATACATAAAAAATACTTTTTTCGATTTTCTTAAAGTTGTTCAAACAAATATCGCATACGATCTTTAGGCTGCCAAACTTTCTAAATGCCATGCCATCGTAGCATGAAGGTATCATCTGTTCACGTAGGAAATCATGAAACTAGGAACATATTGGAAATCATGTATTCTAAATTAATTATGAGATCAAAATATATAGTTTTCTGCCATATATGTAGGGGTATCTCCAATTGACGATATGAAGAAAATGAAGATGCAAAACTATATCGGGGGAAGTTCTTTTAGAGGATTTTTTAATTGGGCATGCCAAGTTGCCCTATCAATATTGAGCAGTTGGAAAATCATCTTCGCTTTTGCGCTATTTGCAGAAGATACAGAAACTCAGAAAATGTCTACTTGTTGTATGCGTTGTACGAAGTAAGCGATCGTTGGTTGAGAAACAAGTGTTCCTGGTGAAGTCGCAGGAGGTTTGTGGTGACGGGTGAGAGCGGCTCGATCTTATATGGAAATCCACTCATGTTTTCCGCTAGTCACAGGCGTAGATGCTGCTGCGTACACGTGCAGACACGGAAAACTGATCTAGTGTCCTGATTGCCGACCCTAGCCAGTCCTGACCTGTAGCATTTTCCTTCCTCGTTCTAGAAGAGGAAAGAACTATTATCCTCATGAACATGTAGCTCCATATCGCTACTGTTTTTTTTTTAAATCGTCTTCTGTATATCTCATGATGGTGATGATATTACACTTTTAATAAATAATATAATCATGGCTTTCCTTTTCTTAGTTCCACCCCCCTTCCCCCGACCCAAACCATTCCCTGCACATTTAAAAACTGCACAACATAAGTGAGGCTCACATTCCGCAGGTTTCGTAATTCTCAATATTGAACTCAAATTTAGCTAAAACCGTCTCTCTTTGCCTATCAACTTAACTATCAATTGAATGTGGAAGTCCGCTTCCATCCGCACCCGCTTCCATCTGTTCGATTTAGATAGCAGCGAGAGGATAGCGTTTAAGATGTACAAATTTTACTTATTTTCCTTGGAAGAGCTTTTGAAGAGTATTCGTCTATTCAATGCTGCAATCAATGCGGAGAATACTTTGTATTAATATTGAAAAGGAACTTGTCTCAACATAAGAGGTACTGCATTCGTGGTATGCACAGAAAAGATACGAGCTTGATTGTGATCAGGAGGATGGGAACTTTGCTTTTCGAGGCAAGGTGACGTCTTTCGATCATCTAAAAAAGAAAATGGATCAGGGGGTTTGATCGAATTGGGTTCAGAGTGCAAGAACAAGCACTAAATGTAGTTCTCCCCGAACGCACATATTATTTTGCTGGGGACTCTCTTTCGGCCTTCTTTAATGTGGCAATAAGGTCGTTTAAGTTTTGTTACAAATGAATGTTTTGCATGGCCAACACATCCTCAAATTTTCAACTTGACAGCTGTTTTAAAAACCTGTTGGTCCCATCTTGGGCCAGAAGATTACTAATTCGTATATCGACCTTCTGTCCAATGAAAATACATGGAAAAAATAGGATGTGAGAGTTATGATGAGTGATATGATATCGGCAGAAACATAATACAACATAATGTTACATAAAAGGGTACTGCATTATGGATAGTTCCCCATACTGAAGTATGGGGAACTTTCCGGTCACACTATCCGGACGATGCTCTCCCTTTTAAGAAGTCCTGGAACAGGAATGTCCTGTGAGCTTTGTCTTCATCGTCCATTAGGATGCCATCTCTATCGCGCGAAAATTAATTACGTTTGCTGCAGTCGCAAGTCATGCGTGCAAGGCTCAGCATGCATGTTCAAAACAATGCTACCGCGGACTTGCAAAGTAGTTACTTGAACAATCCATAACGTGTTTCGATGGAACGCTTGAACCCTTTGATTTAAATGAAAAAAGACATTTTAAACAGTCCATATTGATTCTCCGTGTGGGACAGATACTTCGAGTTCATCTGAAACATGGAACGGGATTCCGCATTTATAAATACAAGGTGAATATGAAGTCGATTGATGGATTTCCCACATTCTTGAGCGTACGAGCAAACCTTTCAAAACTACTACATTTCATCATTATGAAGACTTCATGAAAACTTTTAAACAGACTGGTTGTTGGGATTGAGAAACCGTTTCAAAATTAGGATATATGCCATCATGCACAAAGCACAAAATGAAAAATAAAGATTTACAACGTGGTACTGGTTATGGTCCAAGGGTCGTCTTGTTGCCAGAAGACGTCATGGTATATCCGTAATGTGAGACGATGAGAAGCTCATAATCTGTCACATGTAGTCTTTTTTCGTAGAAAATATTCCTGGGAAGAGGACATGAGATAACATGACCCATGCCTGTCATAGTGGCACAAATAAAAATGCCAACCGTACTTAAGTTATCGATCTGAAATTGTTCCATCTCATCTCATCCTCATTCTTTATATCACTTTATAGCTTCTTCATTTTCCGGATGAATCCATATGCCAAGGGATAAATGTCCGGGACCAATTTTTACCCTTCATCGACTCTTTTCTGAGAATGGGACATTGCTCTAAATGAAAAAAATAATATTTGTTTGCTTTCTTTTGAACCAAAAAGAAGTAAAGGGTAAAGTTTTTGTGCCCTTCGAAAAGCCACCCGCTTCATGTTATTTTTCCTTCTCATGTTTGTAGGAGTAAGGGCGCGAATAAATTTTAGGAAGTCTGATTTAAAAAAAAAAATATTTTCTTTCCCCTCGCTCGACATGTAGCCTAGTGCCAAGGAATAACGCAGATGTTCTGCCACATACGCAATATCCCTCCCTACGCATATCATGCATGGAGAGTACCAGCTGTTAAAAGTGGGTCCGGAAGGGAAAGAAACGAACCCATGCGCAATAGACGTATGCACTTGTCATCATACAATGTGCGCTTCTTTGACTTTAACTAAGTATTTAGGAATGGACTGGCATCGCAACACGGCACAATATCTTGCGGAGACGAGTGCAGGCATCCACATCTCAATCGCAAGAAAATTGAAAACAAACGTTCCCTGCATGCTCAAAAAAGAGCCACTAAGAGCTTGCGCGTTATTCTTCCATTGTCTGCAGCGCTGTTTAGAGCCCCCTACACAGCGTTCCATTTTTGAGGCCTGCAAATATAAGGGAGTGAACGGCGCTAGAGAGGGTCCACTGGGGTGAGTGGCTCTCCCAACCTTTAAATTGCGACTGGGATCTCCTCAATCCCAAGAATATGGCGTCTTAGCTGACGAAACTTTTGATTGCTTCTTGTTTGGGCAATTACAAAGAAAGGCATAGGCTTTTCCGTAAAATAAACAAACGGTATTCGAAGAGACGCTAATAAAACCCGATAAGCACGGTTCACTTATGCCTTCCAATACCCCTTTTAAAAGTTAGAGTGCCGATATCAAACCAAAAAGGTTGGAATGAAAATTGCATGTCGTCGTTGGATGCCGGCAAATTCAACAAATGAAGACAGCTAAATGTGCTGTTTTCTGCAAAGGCGAAGTGGCATTCCCCATGCTTTCCTTACCCAGAAAATTATGACAGTTTTCTTGGAGTTTTGTTGGACAGTTTTCTTCACAAATTAGTTTTCAGACGTTAAAGTTTCGACCTTAACAAATTTATTTTTACATGTGGACACTGGAATGCAGATTCGATTCTCTCGGTTGAAACGTTTTTTTCCGGCTGTTTGCAGTCTTCACAGAGAATATAACGCAGAGTTGGCTTCAAATGTTGAACATTACATCTCCATGCCAGATCCGAGCGTCGTCGTCCTCGATGTCGTCCCTTGTAAATAACCCTATATCATCGGTCGATGGAGAATGAGCACGTTACACCGCAAAATATTCATGTTCCGCGTTTCTAAACTACACTCGTTTCAAAAGGGTGAGTCCGTTGGAAATTCGTCCGCGTGAAAGGGATGGAGCGATTGAATGAAAAACCTTACGAGGCATTTCTCTTAAGAAGAAGCTAGATATCGAAATTTGTGACAATACATGAACTCCATACCCAGCTCCTATGAAAAACTTGGAAAATCCTGTGTTAAAGTGGATTTGAATAGTAATGGACTGTAGTATTTATTATTATACTCATGGAATCATATATGCTACATGAAGACTAATGACTTTGAAACCGTCGCTGCGAAGGTGTTCACAGCAGGTGATCATTTATATAAATGTATTTCTTGGATTCAGTTCCGACATGTTATTTTGGATTTACATAATGTAGAAACATGAGTCTTCTCTAGAGTATGAGCACTTCACAGTTGATACATGCATGTGCTAATGGAAAAAACAGACTTGAGGAGACAGCGTTCTCGTATGAAGCTGCTACTATGTACTCATCTACCGAACTGTCCCATTATGGTTGACTATTGGAAACCTGCATCCGCTTTCCGGGTGTGCACACATACGCAGAAGAATCTACGCCTGTGACAGGCGGAAAACATGGATGGAACACTATATAAGTCCCGGCCGCGCTCACACCGACACCGCAAACCGCCTGTGACTTCGTGAACAGGAAGACTTGAGCTTCAACCACCCATCGCTTCCTTCACACGACGCATGCAACTGGTACCCCTTTTCTGATCGTCCGTATCTTCATAAGACAGGGCAAGAGCTTATGAAATTTTCCAACTGCTAAGGATTGATGGGCATCATTGCATGGTAAATTCATGGATCGTTTCAAATACCTTCTCCTGATGTGTCTTCCATAATCGCATTTACGCATCTATATAACATGTACTTTCTTGTCTATTGGAGATTTCCTTACATATATCAAATGAAATTTTAAAAATATATTGATCTCATGATTCACGTGTAAAACATGATTTCTATCCTGTTCCTTCACGTCATGACTTCATACAGGAACAGAGGATACCTTCATGGTACGAGGGAATTGCACAAGGAGATTTTCTTTGCCTCATAACATGTATGGTTGTTGCTTTAACAGCTTCAAGGAAATCGCAAAAAAAAAGAATTTCTACGTATTAAAAATTTTCCAATGACATGTTGATGAACACAAGAGAACTCAGAAATATGCAAAAAAAAGTACATATTTTGTTTGTATTTCTTGCAGAGTGCGAGAAGAATAATGGGGAAGACACAGATGACTACGATGTTGCTGGTAGTGATGGTGATCCTTCCTTCTCTGTGGGAGAGCGTAGATGGTGTTGACAGTTGTCAAATTGCGGGTGTGCCTGCCTGTAGTGAGGAGTGCAAGTTACGAGGCTGTCAGAAGGGAGATTGCCAAGGAGAGAATGGCAACCAAACCTGCAAATGTACCGTCTGTACAGCAGGGTCTTGTAACTCTTGTCCCTACTATTTAGCATATTACTATTGTTCAATTTTCTATTGCTAATCGCCAAAATGAGCTCTCTAATCCAAGTTGACGGTTATCCTCATCGAAGGATGAATAAATGGAATATGGACATGTTGCAGTATTTCTTTTTTTGGAATTTTGTTTTCGAGCTCAAATGTCGGAAAGTTGAATCGCATTTCAATATTGAGAAATATAGCAGTGTGTCTTCTAAGAATCGTGAGGAGCACATTTGGAACAGACAATTTCTCAGCATACACATGGAATCGACATATTGCTGCCAATATTTGCAATCTATGCTTCGTTCCCTACATATTTGCTCTACCTACTTTTAATCTTCATTTAATTCTCAAATGCAACCATTGACCGGATGTGTTATGCTCGATGAAGTTCCTTGCCTTTGAAATACTCATGTGGACATTAGGTTACAACCACCAAATCCTGAATAACGCTTTCATTCTATGAAGCATTTAAATGATAATTTGTACAGAAATACAATTCTGTTTTACCAATAATCTACTAGAAAATGAGAATCTTTGGATCGGTAATGACATAGTTATGATAATGATAATTTCATCATGAAACGAAAAATTACACTTTCCAACAGACGTGCTTAGAGGTGAACAGGTCTTTTTATTGGCTACACTAATTCGTATTTTACAACCCACATATATCAATTTCGATTGTATATTCGGCATATGCATTTAAAATTTCGTATAGTTACGTATTTTCACCACCAATTTACTATTGTAATGGAAATATTGGCGAAAAACGGTGTTATCTTTATTTCGTCCCCCAGCGTCCAATAAATTCCTTGGTACAGAAAAGAGAAGAGCGTCATTGTGATCCGAAACCGGGGAACGTTTCCTTCGAGGCCAGAAAAAGAACTTCATTTATGGAACAGGGTAAATGAATTGGGGTGGTTTGATTGAACCGGGTGCAAAGCACTACAACAATCGTTAAAGGTAGCTCCCCCTGCCGACGAAAACATATTTGTCTTGCAGAGGACAGTCTTTTGGCCTTCTTCAATGAAGGAATATAATCGTTTCAGTTGTGTTACTGAAGTAAGTTGATGAAAGACTGCACCCATCCTTATTTGAATATGATAACTGTTTTAAATACCGTTATGTGTCATATTGCTCCAGAATTATATTTTTTATCCACCAGAATGATGGCAACGTAGTGCATCAGGCCTTAGACCAGAGGAAAAAAGAAGAGAAAAATAGACCAAACTTTAGGCCACTTTTGAACTGTATTGGTGAAATGCATCGTTGCGGTGGACATCAGATTTTAGAGAAAAGCTCGATGGACATAAGGAAAGTCAAATGCGACAGATACACAAGGTATACCATACCCGTGTAATGGAGATGCCTCATTGTTGCATTTTCGCTACGAGTGGCTTCAACTCGTACATTTCCATATGATGCTCATATTGCATATAAACTTAAACTTGCATGAGGTTCTTTTCTCTCTTCTGCTAGCGTTTATGGTGCACATATCTGCGCACGAATTTTGCAACCCAGTTTTCTTAGTCGTGAGAGCGAAAGTCGCATTTGGGATGGCACACTTTCTGATTGACACAATTCCAGGGATCCAGATGTATCTGCTGTGCCTCAAATTTGCTCATAGCGAGGAAAAACCAGTGATGTACAGCGGAAATACATCTGCGTAACTCGTTAGGGATGGATGAATTGCATGATGATAATCTGCGATCTTCCCGAGGTATGCAGAATCTTTGTGAAGGAATAAATTTCAAAGTCCATCATATTAGAATTAATGGTATGCTCCAAATGAGATTTTAAAAAATACCATGTGAAGCTTTCCTCTGCGAGATCAATGCATAACTTTTCGAAAGCCTAGGTTTTCTAGGTCAAATGTTGTAATAAAGTCGACATTTGACTTTATTGCCACTTTTGACCTAGAAAACCTATATTTGGCAATTATCGATACGTCAGAGGTAGTCCTAAGGTTATGCTGCCATCATGCTGCTTTACTGCAATTCAGGAAACGACGCAACTGTAATGTTAAATGACTATCCATCTCAAAGAAAACTTCATTTCATTGAGATATTTATTGCTGTGGTCAATTTCATTTGATCTCACGACATCAGTTACACGATGGAGAAATAAAAAAGAAGAATACCAGTTGAAGAAGTACCCTATGTTTTGCGCTGGTTGGAAGAAAACGCTCTCAGATTCCTAACTGCTTGGTCCCAAACAAATGAACCTAATACCATTGTCATCCACTCATTGGTCTGCCTCCAATGATGGTATTTACTTATACCGCACCAAGTACTAACCAGTACTTGATCTCAGTATTTCGAAAAAGGCAAGATCGGCTCCAAAATCCCAAGGTTATGCGATGGATTTGTATGTTAAACATTTGTTTCTCGTTTTCATGCTGGGCGAGCCAATCCTTTGCGCCACTGAGGTCCATTAAAATGGTTTGTTACCAAAAAATTGATGGCAGACCTTTGTCACGCACACGAAAAAGGGGCGACGTGAAAAGAGCTCCACCCTCCTCGACCCTTCTTGGTCGGCGTCCAAAACTTCTTTAAACTAAGGGGACGTCCCCAGGCCTCATCTCAACCCCTTTCCCTTTAAATTAAAAAAGGAAGCCTGCGTGGTTTCGAGATATGGACCGATATTCGTGGCCGTCTTCAGCGCGGATACGCTCACGTCCGCACGATTCCCGCAGAAGTTGATATCTCTTTCTGATGTCCTTTTTCGGGGGGTTACCATGTCTATTCGACTTCACGGTAAACACGAGGGCAAATTTGGCAGTAAAGAAAATGGCCTATAAGAGGGGCGCCCAGAAAGTTCGTGCCAAACATCAGTTCTGGAAGAATTTTCACACCAGACGCCAATTTTGACTCAGTTAGGACATGAGGGCTGAACAAGAACAAAATTTCTGAACCCCAAGAATTTCATATAGCATTTATTTTAATGGTGGCGCTTCGATCCCAAGGGCCTCCTCTGAGATAGAATGTCACATTTTGGTCTTTTTCAATCATGGCCTTCACTTCAGCGACATTTATCTCTTCACTTGCTGAAATCGGACGACATTTAAGTCTGGAGTAACTTTCGAAACCAGTCATCCACAAAGAATACAGATGGTGTTAGACCGCCCAATTATAATTTCATCTCGGCAAAACATTATTTCGCTGTCAGACGCCTTTGAAACCATACCAAATCAGCACTTGCTGATTTCCGTGGCCCAGAGCAGATGACCTTGACCCATAGTGTCTGGTGACCTCTTTTGGCCTTAACGTTTTGTTTGAGTCAAAACATTTTGGTTTTAAAATATGTATATTTATAATCTCAGAATCTTGAATCCCGGAAGAACCAGACCAAAAAATTTCATTAGGATAAGGGGACATTTAATGCCATGAGACAGGAAATTTCGGAGTGCTCTCGTGCATTCTGTTGCCTTTCTCGAAATTTCAGCTCCAAACCAGGGGGAAACCTCGACTCCAACTTAGATGTCAGCACTGTAAAAAAAATTCGGAAATTTCCGATTCTCGTAAAAATTTATGAAGAGCGACGAAGAGCATGTAAACCTGCATTCCCTCTCATGGACGGAAAGATTTTCCTACATTTCCTCGGAAATCTGACTTCGTTTTATTTGCAGGAGTTTCCCCTTCTTTTTCACAAAATATTACATCTAGGGACCTACATTCGAATTCCGAAGTTTAAGGGAACGATCCTTTTCCTATTTCGTGCCGGAAAAGTCAGTTTCGAATATTCTCGGGAAAAAACCTTGTACCCTATTGACCTTTCCGTATCGACACCTTAGGGAAGCCACCCGACACCTTTAGTTTACATTCTGAACGGTAGATGACTCCCAGTAGCCTCCGATTTCCCCTTAATTATGACATCCTGATGCTTTGGAAAACGAAAGGGTTTTCACTCTCGAGAAGAAAGGTATATTTATTGTGTTTCTTTACGGACACAGGGAAATGAATAGCATGACAGCATCTTTTTTTTATCCGGAGAGGAACTGCTCTGAAACGATGGACACCCTGCTGAACCGACATCATCTACAATTCCTGGCTGCCCGCCACTGCCCACACTTCTTCTTGGACCCATCAAAGTATAAAAGGTGCAGGACTCGGTCCTTCTCCCTTTGAGAAGAAAAAAGGTGTTACTGAATAATCGCGTTATTGAATAGAACTTACAGCTTCTCTGTGATAGGGATGCACCGAATACTCACGGATTAATAAGGGATGCTTGCGTAATGATGATGAAATCCCATTTATCATGCAGTATTTCGAATGGAAAATATCCGTTTTTGAATAATGAAAGCAATTAGGAAAACCCGAACGAGACGGAAATTTACTTCCGTGAACGGAAACCCGATTCCGACTATGGTTTGGAATTTTCCGGAAAATGAGAAGAAAGCTCTATTATTCTCTTTAGTCGGAGGGATCGATTCCGAAGTTTTTTTTAGGAACAGCATGTTTATGTTAAAAATAGGAGACATGGTTTCCGCTCTGAATCGGAATCCCCTTCTCCGCGCATCAGAAGGAAACCCTGTTTCCGATGCCTTAGTCGGAATTATTTTTTACAGTGCAGTCCGACCAAACTTTGCATGACTTCCTCACCATTTGGTCCGGGGATGGTCATAGGCCAGGTGGCGTTTCAAAATTCGGACCTCCCTTGCCCCCCCACCCCGGGCAGGAACGGCCGCCGAAGACGCTCCCCGCCTTGGGGACTCGCCTGTCCCTAAATCCGGCCCCAGAAGTACCTTATTTAGTGCAGACAAATATGGGACATATACAATATTCACCCGTGCAACGCCGTCATTGGTTCGGCATAGACCTATATGAAAAGGCCCGGACATGTTCTCGATATTCGGCATAGACATGTGCTCGATGGTTCGCGCGCGTTCGCGTCGCGTGGAGATGGGAGGAGAGCATGTGTAGAACTCCAGGTGCGCATTTCACGCGTACGCCTAGCAATCCTGTCTACGCGGCCGGGAACAGCCGCTCTCTCCCATTGTCTACTATGGATCCGTCAACCGCCAGGCTGGAAGGGATATGGATGGGGGGGGGGGGTTAAGATAGTAGTTAAAAGTATGGTGTGCCCCACTATCATATGGTGGACCGTGGCCTCCCACCATGGTGAAATCCTCCGAAAACCAGGGTTGACAGACCCTGCAAGTGCAAGACCCTGGTAGAGCTGGCGTCATAGTCATGGGAAGGTGTCCCATGGCTAAGGTACGACGACGTGTCTGGAAACCAGATCCGTCCGCGCTTCTGGATCTCTCCCGTTTTCAAGTTTTAGCTGTAACTTTTATATATGATCGAATACAGAGAGCGGCCGTTTACTAAGAATCAACCTGTGTTTCAGTAGGTTAGTGAGTTGGGGCAAGATAACTTTAATTTCACCTGTTGAGGAAGAGTTTGATCATTTTATATATGTCCTAGCAGTTAGGTGAAGTTACTCAGAGTATTTACAGTTTTTAATTAAGTCCTATTAAGATTTACATCCTGTCGGCAATGAGTTAAGGAAGAGAAGCCCCACGAGAAGAGGTGTTTCCAGGTGCCAGCTGGCCGGAAGGGCCTCATCAGACAAGGTGACAAGGGATCAGGCGGAGGATTATGAGAGATCCGATCAGCTTTACTTCAAGGGTTCATGGGAACGGGAGACGCAGGATGGTATTAGGATGGGATTAGGCTGCAAAGTTGATAGTGAAAGGAGATCTGCTTTTTTTTTATGCTGAGAATGAGAGGGAGAAAGAGGAAGGTGAGGAGAGATGAAAGAGCGAGAAAGGTGAGGGAAGGGATGTTGAGAAAGAAGCGTATAAGACTAGTTACAACTGGTTTTTAATGATCCCGCGCGACAGAAAAAAAGCATTGCCGTCGCAGGATATTTTTAAAGACTGAAAGAGGCGGGGAAAAGGAGGAAGACGAGGAAGGGAGAGGGAGGAGAGGTCCTTATCGATACAGCAAGTCTTCGCTTTGCGTCGCTTCTGTTTAAATTCGTTATTGCGTCGCCAATTATTTGTGGGAAGGTTACGTTTTGCGCCGTTTAATGTTTCGTTTTTACGTCGTTTCTAAGCTTGTTCCTGTACATTTTATGTACAAAATGGTCCTTGTCTGGTAAAAAGATTTTCTCCCTGGAACCTATCCCCCCTAATTCCATTAATTATTATGGAAAAATTTGATTCCGTTAACGTTGTTTCGATTTGCGTCGCGATTTTCGGGAACGTATCCCCGACGCAAAGCGAGGACTTACTGTACTCGCATGGCAGACAAGATAGGCCATTCCATTAGTGGGCCTCCTTTCGTTTAAGAAGACCCTCATTTTGTCACCTACTTGAGCAAAATACCATCGCTTTCCGGTCTTCGACCGCCAAAAAATCTCATTTCTCAGTTTGATGTGGAAAATCTACCCAAGGTGTTCATGAAATGATGATGGGAATATGAAGGATCGTGCGTGGCTCCATCCATCTGCCACGACGGCTGATAGAGAACTGAGAGGACACGGTTCCACGCCGAAGGCCCGAGTCCTACACGCATGCGCATTATGGTCCATATTCTAAAGGCTCTCGAAAACTCGTGCCTTCCCATCCCCCCACCAGAAAATTTCATATCCAAAATTCACGATAAAAATGGCAATTTTGGGGCGAATTCTCCACAAAACGAACTCAGTCTGTATCGTGTTCATCTAAACCTGCTTGCCAATTTTCGCATCGATCAGGCTAATATTTTCTTAGTTATCGTCGGACAACCTAAGTGTGAAACGCGGACGGGGCCATATGTGGTCTCTTACCTTTCAGGAAAGGAACCCGAGTAACAAACTGGGCAAGCTCAATCCAGCAGTGGGCCTCTTCTGATTCCCTGAATTAATTTGTTCGGATCGTGTGTGTTATCCGCCCCGTTCCACTTCCGACCTAGTCTTCCTCATTCTGGTGAGACCCATCGGCTCACCAGCAAGGTTCGTGGACCTCGATGATTCCTTTCCCGGTTCGGTGTCGAAGGCCAAAGAGAGAGAAAGTCAACCTATTTTGGAGGATAATGGGTCAGTTGGATTAGAAAAGGGTCGCGGCCGAAGGCCACACAAAAGCTTTTGGAACGTCAGTCTGAGTCTGAGGAAGACTGGGCCGGAAGTGCGTAGAACGGGGCGGATAACACACAAGATCCAAAAAAAGTTTCATGTCAACAGTTTATATCGAACTGAAATAATGCAAAAGCGGAGAGGAAATTGAAACATTCATCGAACACTTGAGGGAGAGCAGAGGTGCATCCGGTCCGAGGAAAAAAATCAAGTAGTTTCTCTCCCCTTGCGAGTTTCAGAACGTCTCCTCTCCAGAGCAAAATCTCATCTAGCGAATACCATGATTATGTATAACATATCTTGCGTATTTTTCATCCATGACAACTGCGTAGATATAAATAGCCAAGGCTAATTCAGATGACCGAACGGCTCTCTACCTGAGGCAAAGGAGCCTTAAGACTTGCTAGCGTTTGCTACCAGGCACCCGGAGTGAGGCCGGTGTATGATGCGAAACTTAGTACCCGGTAGAAACCACTACCCTAGTGGAAGTTGCGTACGCTGAAACCACTACGATTGTAAAAATGGCGTGCGCCGATTCACAATCGTAGTAAAATCCGCTACGCAGGACCCACCATTGTCACGCGAAACTGACTGTGACCTGAGACTGCAATGGACTATACCAGTGGTGCCCAACCTCTTCGGCTTGGGGGCCACATAATTCACTCCCACAGCCATCGGGGGCCAGTCACTAGTATTGTAGGAGACTATTTTAAGGAAACATAAGGGTATTTATTGTGGGTTAGGGCCCCACGGGCAACTTGTAAACACCTCGCGGGTCACTTTTTGCGGGTTGGGCACCACTGGGCTATACGCTACGCTAGTCGACTCCGCCCCTCAAGGAATCCGATTGACGGACGCTGTTACAGGGTAAACAAACCTGCTTATGAGCGCATGATTTAGCTCGTGCGCTACTGCAAATCTCCGTTCCGCTTCACATTTCGTATTATTTGCTATCTGGAATTCCTTGCGTTATACTAGAAAACGAACTTACGTACCACCTTCCCCGAATTGCCAAACTGCGATCGGCAATGCATGATGAGGATCTGTCCATCCGATTTGGAGTGAGCCGAAGTCGTGCAGAATGTCCTAATGACATATCTCAATGCTCTCTACGTGATCCCATTTGTGAGAATCATGGATTGCGTCCCGTTTGAAGAACAGAACTCGACTTCCAGATGCCTTCGCTTGATACTCCAACTGCCGAATGACGATCGATCGTACAGAGATCGAAATTGCCGTTCCTAGATTCAGCCTGGAAGCACAAAGAATTACTTACAGTAACTACAAGTCACGCAATACCTACTAAGTGATGATTGGTGTCGCCCCTCATGGAACCACAACATTCATTAGTGAAGCTAAACTGGAAGCATCAGCGATCGAGCGGTGGTGGAAAGGAGTGGAGTAGTGAACAGCTTCTCTGCAGGGGACATAATTCTAGCGGACAAAGGCTCCACGATTCACGATTTGCTTCCCACTGGAATGACACGGAATCTTTCTCCTTGCCTCAGGGGGGAAAACTCAATTCACTTCTGAAGAGGTGGCAGTGACGAGGAAGATCGCCTCTCGTCGAGTCCATGTGGTAAGGGCCTTTCAGAGAATGCATGGAAATGCCCTGATGGACTACTTCCCATGTGTACGTCCTTCAGCAACAAAAATAGTGAGAATGATTGCGTGTTTGGTGAATCTTCAAACTCCCACAATTCAAAGGGAATCGAGTGAAATGGTGGGGTGATTTTCATTTCATTGAAATGAAAGAGAATGCATCGGAATGAAAGCTGAGCATCGAGCGGGATAGCCGAGCGCGTCGTTTGTTCACCCCCTAACGCTAGCCACGTGCATCTTGAGGGCGGGACTAGCGGAGTGCATAGGTTCTAGGCAATTTCTCTTTTCCAGTTGTGCCTCCAGGATCAGGGTGGGAGATTACCACTTCCGTAAAACCTTCACCTGATCTCTCAGATACTTATCGGTGCAAGAATTGAAGCGAAAAAGGACGGGTGTAAAGAGTACAATTGCACCAGTTCAGTGGTTCTCGTGTGAAGAAGACTTGTCTGAGGAGCATAAGCGTTGCCTGGAGGGAAAAAGTGGGAGGGGGGGTGGGGGAAGGGTCACAGGACAAAGCACGGGGACTAAGAGACACTGTTGCCATTTGGGAGCGGATTCCGGTGCGCTAATAAGTCCTAAAATGTGCCCATACATATGCACTTAAAAATGCCAAAATATGCATGAAATATGCACGAATGTGGGAAAAAAAAAGATTGTATTTTTTTTAAATGCAGTAATAATTTTCGGAAGAAGGAACTTGGAATGTATATTTCATGCCTCTGCTGGGTATACTCATAGTTGGTCTATTCTTGTCACTGCCAGTGGCGCCAATGAAGGGCTAAAGGAAACGCACGAGGGCCTTTAATGTCTCGAGAGAGATGCAGGTAGCGGATGGATTTAGAGCAGAGTTCTTGGGGCTTCACCACTCCAGTCCCCCACCCCCTCGCTACGCTACTCGTCACAGCGCATAACTGCTGAAAAATTATCATTGGTTGTTCATAGAGAAACATTTTCCAGGAAAACCTTTATTTTTTCATTTTAAAAATGGGTAAAATATGCATAAATATGCGTACATTTGCACATATGAGAAAAACGTATCAATATGCATTTTTATGCGTTTTAAAAATGGCAGAAATCGCTTCCTCGACCAATAAGACATGATCCTATCAGGGTTGTATGCTCCTAGGTGGCCGCAAAAAAATATCCATTTGCATAAAAATCCGCTTCATTTCTAGGTCTTTTCCTTCTGTTTCTTGGCATTTTTTCTGGAAAAGTGGCATGTGCCCCCTTTGCCCCCTCGACGCTACGTCGCTGCTGAGCAGGGATGGCTGACTATAACTACGAGTCCATCTCGACATACCTCCGCCTTGGGGAGTGCCCTTCGTCCACGGAGAACATGACTATGTAACTGAGTTACTGCCCACGACAGTAACTTGAAGTAATGGGATCGGAAAACGGCATCGACCTGGTTGATGTCACAGAAATAAAACATGCGAAAATAGATTTGTTCATAGAAGAGTCATTTTCTTGCGTGGACGTAGAAACACTTTCATACTCCGATGTAACTACCGTAGTAGAATGGTCGAACGCAAATACCACCATGCTGGTAAAGGCAGCTAAGCCATATTGATTACGGTAGTCACAATTGCGTACGCGAAAAACCCTATAGTAGTCGGTTTTGACAGGAGTCAGATTCGCGTACTACACCGGCTCTGCCATGAATATTATATGAATACTACGAATATTATAAGAATGAAAATGCTTCTTGACGTCAAAGGGGAAATATCTGTAGAGCACTGTTGACCCTTCAGTGCAGCACGTGGGAATGCAGTATGTCTTAGAGAGGCTAAATCATTGTTGCTTTTAACCAAAAAGACCTTGAAATTTCTCAGTTTAGAGAAGTAAATCTTAGAGTAATTATTACGTGGCATTTAAAAATATTACGAACCAAACATTTACAGTATACAGATTTGCAAATCGCTGTAATATCACTGACAATGGTGCATCACTGCTTAAGTGTATGGCACCGGTTAGGCGTGGTAGCACGTGTGCTTTCGTGTTGGCACTCGTTCTTCCATTCCTTTGACCTCCTTCGATTTTCCCCCCGAAATCTTCAATTGAACATATCAAGAGATCAACTTCACGAACAAAAATTTAGTTATTCTTTTCCAGACTGGAGTCAGATCCATTTTAACGTTTGTACAATCGCTTCGCAGAAGCTCGTGATGTGATTGGCCTAGCTTGAGGCGTACTGACATTTACGCGGCTCCGAATAGCGAAATATAGTAATTAGGCTAATGACCAGAGTAGGGTAAATGTCAGTAAAGTTGGATGATGTTATCGTGGATTCAGTAACATTAGGCTTGGACCAATTTTGCTCCCAACGTGAGAGGAGGGTTCGTTATTCACATTTGTGGTCGACATTAACGACTTGGATGAAGGTCTCAGGAGAAGCGTTTAGAAACGTCGAGACTCTTCTCGCTCTAAAGAAGTCTAATGAGGGGAGACCTCATTCAGGCTTTCATGATCCTTAAAGGAACTTATTACATGGAGTATGATAGACTTGAAAATTGTTGATAGCAGAATGTGGGGAAACCATTTCAAGTTGTGGAAACCTCAAATGAGACTTTGGTTGTGAAGTGACCTATATATTAGCAGGGTATTTACTTAGTGGAATGCGTTCAGTGACAATTTAATGGGCATCCCTGCTATGACTGTTCCTGCAAAACTATTATTATTTAGAGGGGTAGGCCTATCTTATGATACATGAGCAATCAACCTTAACATGGGATGTTCATTATGGGCTCTTGATGTCTCTATCTAAACCTTGAATGGACATTTCATTCATAGCTTGTCTTTAGCTAGGCCTAGAACCAGTGGCAGATCCAGGGGTCGGGCAACTCCCCCCCCCTCTCCTATGGCCAGTTTAGCAGGTTAGGTTAGGTAAAAGCATTATGTTTTTTTTTTTTTTATTGCTTCCACATTTAATTTTATTGGGGCCAGTGAAATATATATTCTAGTTTTTACCCCACTCGAGAAATGAAAACGGCAATAGGGCAGGGAGTGGTGGAAGGCGGGGGGGGGATAGGTAGGAACTAGGGAACCACCCCCCCTATGATATATTTCTGTATCCACCAATGCCTAGAATTCATCTAGGTCTTTATCATAGTCCTGTGCCTTGCTTTAGAGCTAGATTTATGTCATCATTGCTCTCTTTTTCATTTTCTGATATAAATCTATGTATATTTGGAGAAGTGCACGATTTTCAAGGAGGCTAATATCTCCTATGAAGCTTCAAGAAATGAGATTGGCCAGCCATGACCATCAGTTAGATTCATCTTATCTAATTTAGCCTGTACGATTTTTATAAACGGCTCCACATAGCTTCATACCACGTTCTACTTGAGTGAAATTCAAAATGATCCCAACCCTATCTGCAACAAATTATAGACCATGTTTAATGATTTATGGACATATTAGAGAACACAGTGATATCTTCTCTACACATTTCCCCAATATAGATGTTAACTGTACATATTCATGTTATTGGTAGGGCCATGAATGTTCCTAGAAGTGATGGTGGGACAAATGAAAAGGCAGGGGGAGAGGATGTATGTCGCATCTATGTAAGCCAGGGGATGGTTACCTGGGATCAGCCAGTGGGCATTGGAAGAGGTTCTCTTTTAATGTTTAGTATAAGGAAGTTGCCAACTTTGGGGGTGCAAGCTTTTCCATTCTGTGACTTGGGTTTATGCAGTTTAACTAGAACCATATTTGGATTACTTATACTCAGGGCCGGATTAAGAAGTTACGAGGCCCGGGGCAAATGAATTCTTGGCCCCCCCCCCCAGCTACTTTATGCAAATACAATACTTTTTTTAACTTAAAGTTTTTAATTTCCTTTGGGGGGCCCCCTGGAAGAGTGGGGCCCAGGGCAACTGCCCCCTTTGCCCCCCCCTTAATCCGGCCCTGCTTATACTAGTACTATACCTGACTAGACGTGGGTTTCATGAGGAACTTATTGTGTATGTTCTATACAGAGTTTAGTGTATGAATACAATGACTCTCAAAGAAATACCTTTAATGATCCAATCGGCCAGTCCAAAAGACCGAGCTGAAGCCTTCAAACTGCTCACTGAAGTTGCTACTTCTAAAGGTCAGTCTATGAATCCTTGTGGCAAGAAATGGGCATTGGATGTCTTACAGACACCCCCACCTCCATCTGAGGTCAATGTGCATCTCTTCACTATGGACCTTCCATGTACACACCATATATGCTGCAATGCCCTTCTTTTTGTCATCTTGACATTATTCACATCCCTGCTTATGATACTTGGGAGTTCTGTTTTCCTCCTGTGTGAAGGAGTATTTCTTGCCAGGATCAGATCTCTGCATTTATGTTTATCTACATCTTAACCCCTTCTTGATCAGAATTCCATTCCTGTATTTATCAGCAGTCTGTCCCCATATCAAATTGGGAGGGTGTGCAAAGGCACACAAAACAGTAAGTCCCAAGAGTGCCAGTAAAAGTTGCTGCAGTGACCAACTCAGATCTGCTTGAGTTTCCATTTTCTGTCCATGAGACTTCTCTTTTGCCAGGGTTGTTAAAGTCCATTTCCATGAACCTTCACATAGGCCTATGAGTGAATGCTGATGGTGAAGCAAGATGGTTATGACATGGCAGAAAGCATGTTAATGATTCAAGGGTTACACTTTTGCATTCCATTGATGTAAGGTCCTGCTTTCAACCCAGGAGTTGCACTCCCTCATGGGTGGCAAATGGATCTCCATATTGTTATGTGCTGGGATGTGTATAGCATCCAGCAATGAAAGGTAGGGGATTGCAGTGTACATGGGGAAGGTCTGTAGCAAAGGTGTGCAGATTACTCCCAGGGTTGGGAGGCATGTACAAGACATTCATTGTCCTGGCATTTGAAGGTAGAATTAAACCCAAGTAGTATACAAGAACAAGGGAAGCCCAATGATGAGAGCAGTAATGATTTCTTAAGAAGCCCCTTGCATTTTGACTCTGCCATTCTGTGTAAGACCCCACTTTATAAAAAAAAGCCTTACTTGACTGAGAAAGCAGCTTTGGTTATCCTATGAAATTATCATTCCCACTTTCTTTTTCAGAGCTCCCTGAGCAAGGGTTAAAAACTGCCCTTCGTCTCCTACTTCTGACCCTACCACGGTATCAAGACAATGAGTCTCGCCATCATGTCAAATGCTTCATTGTTGCTGTAGTTAAGCAGCATGGCCTGGTGTCATTGGAAAATCTCATCCATGTATTTCATGATTACTCATCAACCATCCCTTCAGTGAATACGTAAGCAATATGTTTTCTTTTAGGTTTTAGTGAATCAGATTGACTCTGTTTTTAGGTGTTATTCATTTTGCACATGCCTAAATATCCAGAACATACATCTTTTCACATGTCAGCAGCCAATTATTCACTAATGCCAAGCCTATTAAGTAAGTAATAAAGTATGTTAATGATAACATGAAATATCATAAGATTTAAGATTTGTTGAAAACGATGATCATAATGTAATTGTTATAGTGTAGATCAAAAACACCACTTAAAATATTGGTAAGTCATGGTTGTGCTGCTGGTGGAGGATTAAAAGTATAGGTGGGACAGAGATGACTGCATGAATCCAACTAACTTTTGTAGGTGGTTGAAACCAGTTGAAATCAGGTGGTTCAATCCAGAAACAGTTAAGATGTAGGAATTGAAGATACTGATGCAATGTGAGAAAGATTAGGGATGCCACTATGCATTTGTACACCTTGAAGTCATACCTCATCAAAGTTGAATGTCTTGGAGATGCACTGTCTAACGTTAGAGGAGCTTCCAATGCATACTCTGCTTAGATCCATTCTCACACAAACATTGGAGATGTCTTTTGGTCATCATAGGTGCATTATTCCTGCTCACTATTCTATTTCCCATCCCCAGAGTAGAGTAGGATTGTGCATGGTGGTTCTGTGTTGGGGAGATGGCAGGGAAGGGATATGAGGGGGAAAATGATGTATAGATTGAGAGGCATGATGGGCACTTAACATAGCTTGGGTCATTAAGGTGTGTGCAAGATGGATAGAGCCTATTTTTCCCTCATTCAATATATATGGTGGATATGATATATGTGTGGGTTATTTTTTTCTTTTTCTTTTGTTAGACCTAATATTGGGAGGACAAACTTCACTGGACTTACCTGGCTAGTGACTAGCATTCAAAGCCTCCCCAAGGATGCAGACATTTCATTGCTGCAGGAGGGTGATGCTATTGCCCTCATTGAGAGCTTCGCTGCACTATACACGTCCATTGCCTTGTGTGGACAGAATCTCTTACTGCAAAAGGCATCAAAGATGTTACATTGCTGCTGGAAGCGTTCCACCTCATTCCTGTCTCTCACAGCAGAGAGAATACATAAGTCTGACTGTGGAGGTTCACTACTGGCATTTGGAGGGTGTTTCTTAAAGTGTCTGGTGGATGACAAGCAAACTGAACTTGTACAAAAGTGCAAGGTATGAGTTTCTTATGCTGTTGATGGTAATCCCTGAATTCATAGGCCCATATTAAAATGTAAGGCATGAATTTGATCAGCCATCAATGGCATTCATTTGAATTTTTCCTGGAATTAACACGTTGGCGACAATGTGTCCTGATGCCAGGATGCAGATTTTTTGCCACGTGGGACAATGTGTCCTGATGGCAGGATGCAGGTTCCAAAAAATGTCTTGTGCACAGATATCGAGTATCTAGCGATCACACGTTCCAGAAGATTATGATTTCGTAATTACTGATAAAAATGCCAAAAAATTCAACATTTTAAAAAAAACTCTGCAAAAAGAATGTTTTCTGGGACCATGCGTCCTGATGGCAGGACGCATTTTTTGACAAAAAAAAATGTGCGTGGTCCCACGCGGCGGACAAGCAAAAATAGGCTGGTCGTCAACGTGTTAATAATGGAAGAGTTTTTATACAGTCAATGATAGACATAACAAACCTCTATCTAATTTTTCTTATGATGAATGTCCCTTGGAGTACATTATATCAAGCAATGAACCTCTATATAATGAATATTCATTATAAACAATTTTTTAGCCTGTCCCTTTGAGTTCATTATATATCAAGCATTGACTGTATATGCATTGTGGTCTTGTAATAAGAATGCCAAATTACTTTGCACCTGCATTCCACATTATATGCCACAGCGTCAGATCCTGACATTCGGTTTTGAAGCTAGCATAGCTTCACAATTTTCCTTTATGCTAACATTCCTTTCAAGGCAGGTGTTTTAATTCTTAATTTTTATGGGTCCTGTTTCATATCATTTGATTGTCATAAAAGGAAGATACTTGAGATTGCTTTCATTTTGCTTTTTGAATATGTTAATGATAGGGAAATTATATGTTCAGGGTTCACTGGTCGACGGATTTGTGAGTCATGTGATATCTCAGAAGACGGAGCCATCAACTCAGCTTGTTGCCTTGTGTGCTCCCTTCTTGCGAGTGTTAGACCATCCTGGGTTCCAGGCCCTCCTCCTTCCAAACCTCAAGAAGTTCCTTCTGCGCAATCCTGAGATCATTCTGCCAACTGTGTCTGAGACCTTAGCAGGACTTAGCCTTGACCTCAGCCAATATGCCCTAGAGTTTGGAAAGATCTTTGCCAGTAAGCACAATAAATAACATTACTTCTTCTTTCTCAAAGAAAATAATTTTTAATTCATGGTGCTATTCATTGCAGCCAACTTGCACTCCAATGAGGAGAGAACTCGAGTCCATGCTGTCAAAGCATGTCGAAGTCTTGCTCGACAGTGCAGTGATGCTGAGATAATTGCTCAACTTCTTAGGCATTTCTTTGCAGTTCTCCAAGGCTCTGAAGGAAAGCTCACTGTTGCTGCACATAAAATCAGCATGCTCCAGGTGAATGGAATTGTTGAAAAAAATGAGTACTTGCATAAGAATTGAACATTCATTTGTTCTTTTGCTAAGTGAATGTTGAAATATATTGTCAGCATCAATGTCATATTTTTCCTTTTCAGGGCATAGGAGAACTGAGTCACAACTCTGCACTGGGTGTATCCATGCAAGGCTTGGCAAGTGAGGCTTGTGAACACTTCATAAAAGTTCTTGAAACTGAAGGTAAGGGTTTGTTTTCCTCCGTGTCGCTTTTGAAGTCATCATTCAGCAAAAAATTTTATTTCTTGTCATTCCAGTTCATGAGGGAACATTGCTGTGTGCTCTGGAGATGCTGGCTCTTTGGAGTGGGAAATATGTATCTGAAGTCCCCATGAAATTGATTGAATGGTTGAAGGTACTCTAAATTGCTTGAAATATTCTCTATATATTGAAATATTCCCCAGGTCTGTTCAAAACGTCTCGAGATTGATGCTGTAGGAAACAAAATATTTTATTTACTAGGGTTTTGGCTTAATTTCCTTCAAAGTATGCTACTTTTGCAGCCACACACTACTCTCAACATTTCTGCCATTGTTGGAAGCACCTTTGATGAGCAATTTGTGGAATTGCTAAAAGCTGTTCAGTTGCATTTTTTTATGGTTTCCACATCATAAAATCTTCCTTTCAATATTTTCTTTTGTTGAGGGAAGAGAAAAAAGTAACATGGGGCCATATCAGGTGAATATGGAGGCTGCTGCACTTGTAGGATATGGAGTTTGGCTAAAAATTGCTTCACAAGCTGTGCTGAGTGGGCAGGCACATTGTCATGGTGAAGCATCCAAGATTCTGACACCCACTTTTCTGGTGGTTTCCTGCAAATTGCATCATGAAGACATTTTAAAACTTCTAAATAAAAGTGTTGATTGATTGTTTGTCCTTGTGGTGCATACTTGTAGTGCACAACTCCTTCCTGGTCAAAGAAAACAATCAGCATCACTTTCGTTTTGCTCCACACTTGCCTTGCCTTCTTTGGTCATGGCAACGAAGGAGATTTCCATTGTGATGATTGCTGCTTTGTTTCTGGATCATATCCATACATTCATGTTTTATCACTTGTTGTTACTCTTGATAAAAAGTGCTCATTGGTCAACAGATGGGATACAAACTTCACTGAGACGAGTTTCATTCCCAAATCACCAGTTAGTTTTGAATTACATGAACGAACAGAAATTCCAACATCATCTGCTATCTCTCAAACAGTCAATTGCATATCATTTCAAACCAAACTATGAACCGCTGCCAAATTTACAATCTTGCTTCAACCACTAGCCACAGAAAACTGGAGAAACACTATGAGCTGCAAACCTGTCCAGAGGAGTCCCAACATTCCCAGACATGTTCAGCAAAGCCACGCCCCCACCCAATACTTTGTACCACAAATTATGTTCAGTCTCGATACTTTTTGAACAGACCTCGAATATATATGTGTAATGATATGGATGGCATTGAGAGGCATGATTGAATGTCCCGGGTTCGGTGGTGCAGTGGTAGCACACCTGACCGGCAATCAGGAGGCCTGGGTTCAATTCCCAGCCGTCCCCTGGCTTTCTTTCGTCCTCTCCTGCCATCCAATCTTCCAGCCATTCTCATGACATGTATAAGTCACTAGTGGTAATTATGAGATTTAGGCATTTTTATAAAGTTAATTGATGGCTCATCCAGGCCTGTGATGGTATTAATTTCATGTTTAACTCATTTTAATTCATGTTTAATTCATGAAAGGATTTTTTTCCTTAAAAAAGTATTTTTTCTCCTTACATTTAGTTAAGTTTGTGCATTCTTGATTTTGGACATGCACTTATTGGATAGTAGCTCTGCATGCTCTTACTCCGGTGTCTTCTTACTGTGAGGAGCAATTCCCCAATGTGAAAATGTAATTACCTATGTTAAAATAAACCTTTAATAGATCAGAAGGATAAGATTATTTTTTGGGAACCTGCACAGAAAGGACCAACACTGAAGTCATCAACATCTGCCATTCGAAATGGGTACATTCGGGTCATGGAGTCCTGCTTCCACACACGACTTCTATCCCAAGCAAAGGAGTTCCTCCCCTTCCTTATGAAGACTGTAGAGAAGGCAGCCCAGCAACCCACTCAGGTTCTTCCTCTTTGTTTGCTCATGTCCCTTTTCCATCTTGAACTTCATCAAATCATAAAATTGCATCTTCATAAAAGGTTGCTGTGGTGACAGAAGGTTTGTCAGCATCTGTCCTGGTGTTACGGCTGTTAGCAGCAGAACCAGAGGCTGATTCACAAGCCTGTCCATTCTGGAATATTGCTGGAAACATGGAAAAACAGATATTTCTCAATGAGAAGTTTCTTCAGCAAGCCTCTACTGATGGTAAGGATTAAACCAAGTATTTTTTTGGGGGGGGGGGGGGGGAAATCATTGGCATGAAATTCTTGACGAAAAACTCTTTCCTTAAAGGGCTCAAATATTCAATATGAAATGCTGATATTTTTTGGCAAGACTGATGAATGACCACAAATGGGAAGGTGAGAAAAATCATTAAGTCCAGTTCTGAAAAGACATGAATGCTGTCTGTACCACATTGCCAGGGATTGCCATAGGTCAGCACAGTCATGATCCCTTGACTCAAGGCAGACAATACCAACATGAATCTTACAAGCACTGCAAGTTCTGCTTTTGGCTGGTATGGAGAATTTTACATATGTTTGATTTATTTCAGCCTTGCATCATGTTGTGCTGTACTCCAAGTCCATGGTGATGGAGCATGATCAGCATATTCAGGGCGAGCCTCAGCCCATACATCATGCCCTGGTCTATGTTATGACCCATGTGAGTGGAGTGGGACAAGAAAAGCTCTGGCTGCGTACCCAGGTGGTGTCAGAGACCAAGAAGATCTTACAGAGCCTTGGTGGAGAGCATATTGCCTTGGCTGTCCTGGAAGATCTTTCCACATATCTTGAAACTGTCAATGTCAAGGTCCATATCTCTCTCTCTCCCCCCCCCCCCCCCTCCCTCTCCCTCACCCCCTCATCACACTCTTTTTGGGTATGTATTATAACCACATAAAGGCATTGACTTGACACCTGTCAGTATAAAAGTATGGTTTTTTATTTCTCTGTGATGGATGATGTAGGGTTATGTGCACAAGAAGCCAAATTTATAGTACATGTGGAGTATAGGCTTTACCATTTGTTAAAATTCCTAAAGCAGCCTAGCTTATAAAAATGTGACCTTTTTATGTGTGAAAATAGAAATGGAACCATATATTTCCCTGCATGTGAAGTATTCCTTGGGGAAGAATAGATAAGGTCTATTCTCTTTGTGCAACTGGGTTGAATTGTCCCCAATGTATTGATGGGCTATGAGGTTTATGAGTTTTGACTGACAGTATCTTAAATGTCATGAGTATATTACAGGTGCCAGAGCCAGGAAGTCGGGTGGGGAAGGACAGTAAGGATCAAGGTCAAGGACAAGGGGCAGCAACAGGGACATCTTCATCGCCAGAAATCTTAGCTTCGTCTGTTGCCCATGCTCTTGCCATTATAGTCCTTGGCTGCAAGGTCTCCATTCCTGAAGCAGATGAACTTCTTCTGGCTGCTCTCCTCCCTGCACACTCTCCTGCTGTTGGTCTGTCCACTCACTCATTTCCCAACCTCTCCGGATTTTATTTTTTGGTAGAATTCAAAATGGGATATGTTGGCAGTGGAAAGACAGAAGTCTTGGTTGCTTTGACTACTCTTGATTCAAGCTTATGTCATTTTTAAGCTCTTAGACATTAATTGCATGACTGAGACATGTGCTGTTTAACTTAGATGATGTGTTGGGAATGTATCATATTCACCAGGTAAAAATTATGTATTATGTAAGGCAGAATGTATTTCCTCATCAGAGAAAGAATTTGATAGTTACACATTTGTTTGCTTTTTTTTTATACAGGAAAACTGATTGTTGAAAGATCTAAATGCCAAACCAGTTTGTTCTGATAGCAAAGGATTCCATTATAAATATACCCATAGGATGAGTTGCCATATAGTGTTCTTGGTTTTGAGTCAACTTCAAATGGGAATGTATTGAATCTCTTCAAATTATGTTTAGTTTATTGATGAATAGTATTTTTGATACCTAAGAGAAATGCAAAAAAATGAGGAAAATTTTATGGAGTGTTTAAGTCAGTGTATGTTATAATAGTGCACTGAATCAATCGAATACTGTTCGTCTGGAAAAGTGAAATCATGGCATTATTACTTTATTTTGTAGGCCTTCATTTTGAAGTATTGCTTCTTTATGCGTAATTTCTCACCCCCTTGAAACAGTGGAGACACATCGAGATTTGTGGTTGTCCCTGTGTCGGAAGTTGAAGCGCAAGCCAGCTGACTTTTGTGAGGCAAACGAGTCCAAACTCTTATGCTTCTGCTCTCAGCAGTTTAATGGATCTCTGGTCAGTAATTTCCTATTGTTCCTTGTGTCTATGAACTTTTCCTTTTGCATTGCTACTATGTTCACTCTATATTTTTATTTTGCAGACCCACAGGGGCATGGTGTCAACTGTGATGAAATATGCATCAGATTCTTTTGTGGCAAAGATGTTGAAGCAGGTGACTGATGGGATTGGGCGGTGTGAGTACATGCAAGTCACCCAGGAGGAGTATGAGATCTTCAAGACTCCTGAGGGAACACTTTACCAAAAATCTGTCATTGAGAAGTGAGTCTGATTGAAAATTCTATTGTTTTTGGTTTTTTTTTTCAAGGGCTTTCACAGTTGCAGTTCTAAAAGCATCAATGGGTTGAATTGAACCGTCAAGAGTGCAGTAATTAGGGTTCACACTAACATTTTTAAATCTTGAGTTCTGGCACCTAGCTTCAGCTCATTGGGAATGTGTTCAGGTGGTTGTTGATGAGTCCCACAGACTTGGATGTTTTGCAAGTATGAGTCCCTCCAAGAAAATGAGTCTGAGATTCACTATAGTGAGTTAACGTGAACCCTGGTGTAATGCATTCAGTAAATGCAGCATGTAGAGGTAACAATATAACTAACAAATAGGGAAACAGTAGAATGTAAGCTGGGGTGGATTTAATTTAAACTGTCTCACCCACCTAGTCAATTGTCTTCAAGTGGATGAGCTGCTTGAATCTCAATGTAAAAATATCACAATAACCTGATGCACTAAAATCCATGGCATTGCCTACCTTGCCCATGGACACCCAATTTCAATATGAAACAATTTTTGTTCTCACAAGGGCTGCTGCACAAGTTGCATTCTAAGGTCAATGGGTCGATGGCTGGGTTTGGCCTCATGCACATTAGCCAATGCTGATGCTGATTGCGGCAAATATGGGGAAGGGGAAGCTAACAAATTATGACCCAATAATCTTTGCTGTGCCATCAATTTTTTTCTTTTGATTGATTTTTTTTTATTTTTGATGAAGCACTGCAAAAGACTTATCGGCCAGAATGCAGAAATCCTTGGTCTAAGTATTATTGGAAGAGAGGGGGCAGCTCCTCCAGAGCCCCCAATAACCAGTATTCAATTTGACACAGGTTTCAGTTGCAGTGAGAGATACCATTTTGGAACTCTTATTGGGGTTTGAGTTTGACAAATTCAGGCCTCAGGCAGCATATGCTGCAAAACAGTCTCCATAAATGCAACCAATACAGGGTGTCTCAAAGAAATGAAGACACAATTTAATTAATCAAATATACAGGGTGTCCCATTTATCACGGACAATTTTAATTGCATATAAAATTCTTCCTACTGGAACAAACTAAATAAAATTTTCACAATATTTAGATGTGTGTTTAACATTTATTGTGACAATGTTTCAGCCAAAAGAAATTAACTAATTACAAGCTATGAACTTCAATATGATCCCTGTCGATTTCAACCACTTTTTCCAATCATGCCTGGTATTCAAGCAGCATTTTCTGGCGCATTTCAACGGTAAAGTCTCCTTACACCCCATCCTGCATGAAGACCAGATCATCAGCCAATCCTTGTGATTCAATTTCTGACCAGAATTTTTTTTGGCATAAAGGATGGTGCCCCACCTCATTTTGGTAAAGAAGTTTGTGCCTGGCAGAATGAAAATTTTCCAGATTGATGGATGGATCACCAACAGTGCCTTGGCCGGCCTATTCTCCTGACTTAACGCTGTGTGACTTCTTCATGTGGGGCTTTGTCAAGTTGAAAGTTTATGTGACCAAACCGAGGGACATTCCCGAACTGAAGGAACATATTACTGCTGCGTTTGGAGACATTACTGTTAAAATGCGCCAGAAAATGCTGCTTGAATACCAGGCATGATTAGAAAAAGTGCTTGAAATCGATGGGGGTCATATTGAAGTTCATAGCTTGTAATTAGTGAATTTCTTTTGGCTGAAACTTTGTCACAATAAATGCTAAACAGACATCTAAATACAGTGGATTCCACTTAATTTGGTTAAGGGGGCAGCTGGTTTATCGGGACATTTTGTCAGGAACGGAATCATTTCTATGCAAGTGCATTAGAATTTTGCCACATATTTGGGACAAAAATCCACTTTATTGGGGCAAGGTCGGGGTTGGGGTCAGGAGGCAGCTGTCAGTCTGAGAGGGGTTTCTCCGTTTCTTCTACGGATTTGAACCATTAGTTCAGGTTGGGTTTTTCCCTTTTTGGTGGATTTAAGCCGTCTGTCTGGGATTTTGTCCACATCAGTGCTCAAGATGTTGATGCGCAAGGATTTATCCCTCTGTGAGAAGATCGTGCTCCTGGACAAGGTTGAAGAAATGTTGAAGAACATACTACTCGAATTCCTGCCCCCGAACGCGATGTCGATCATCCAGCTGATGGACCATGGTGTCATCAAGAATCTGAAGACTCTTTAGCTTGAAGACTACCTGATAAGCCAGTCGTCCATACCCACCACGGACATGAGTTCTCAGGTCTCACTCCTCGACACCGTTTGCTTTATGGCTAAGTGCTGGCGGGCTGTCAAGTCAGAGACCATCGCAAACTGCTTCCATAGGACTGGCTTTCATCCTGGACCAGAGGTACCAGCATTGACCTTTCAGGAAGGTTCAGTCATTTTTGATGTCACCCACAGAGAAGCCTAACTCAACATCAACGAATACTCACCATGCTTCGCCAAATGTGATTACTTCAAAGACGATACAGTCAAGGAAATTGTTGCCAAAAGGCCTCGTTTGGGGGAGCCTGATGCAGACGAGGAGCCTGAGACTTTACCAACAGTAACTCACATTGAGGCCAGGCACTCAGTGGACATCCTCTGGGGTGACTTTAACGAGCAAGGATTGGGCGATACAGGACTTGCTGCTCTTGACACTTGTGCTGAAGAAGTCTTTAGAAAAGCTTTTTCAGACATGAAACAAGGCACTATGGACAAATTCCTTGAATCATAACTCTTGTTTTTTCGCATTCATGTCTGGGTTCCTCATGTTTCTTTACTATGAGGTAACTTCACTTTATTGGGGCAAAACGACCTGGAACCAGCATGTCCCAATAAAGCGGAATCCACTGTATTGTGAAAATTTTGTTTGGTTTGCTCAAGTAGGAAGAATTTCATACGCTATTAAAATCGTCCACAATAAATGGGACACCTTGTATATAATTCAGAGAGGGATGATATCTAGTGTGATGTGTACCTAATAGATGGTGTTATTGTGTATTGGAATGATTGTATGTCATCAGGCAACTGTTACCCATGAAGCAGTGTGTAACACAAGATGGTGCTAGCTCACTTTGACCTTAGAGCAACCTTAGTTGATTTTGAAGTGGTACTGGAAATCTGAGAACATGTATGAGGTGCAAAGAATGTGGAGAAGTGAATTTGCAACTGCACCACTAACATGACTAACAATTTTGAGATTTCTTGGTAAGTTTGATGCTGGTGGTACAAAAGGAGTTGGAAACCAGCTACACTTCAAGAACTCAGGCATGAATATTGAGGCGTCCTACACTGCTATCCCAGCAGAAACCTGTGCATGAGTTTGTAGCTCTGTTGTTCATCAGGCTCTTTTGTCCACTGTCAACATGTGCCTGGATACTACAGGGGTTGCGTTTACGCGCAGATGTGCGTCCTATACGCAGAAAATTCTGAAGGGACGCACAACAGAAAAACATCAGGGTCCCAGGGACACGTGGGAAAGTTCTAGATTTTTTTTACTACCAGTTGGCAGTTGCCTCTTAGAATCGTGCCTAAATAAACCCGTGCCCAACCTTATTAGTGACAGGAGGGGGGGGGGGGAGTCCTTGCCGAGGAAGGTGTGTGACGTGAAAGTGATGAGTGGCGCATGATGCATTGTGTTCACACGTTCATGACTTATTTCCGTTCATTTCAATTTAGACTTCAGGGCGGTTTGGGCCAACACTCTTCTCGTTCAGTTACAAGCGGAAAATGTACGATGTTAGTTTATTCGAATCACACATTGGCATGTGTTTAGATGTTCCTGAACATGGGCCTAGTGGCACATAAAGAAAGGTATCAACAGCATAGGTATAAATTCTAAATGAAGGTGATGTCATCGTTCCACTTAATGTGCACAGAGTAAGGAAGATTGCCATAGGCTTTGACCTAGTGAAACCGAAGGGAAAGAGATGGACGTGGGCGATTATGAAAATGGGTAGCTTGTGAACCATGAATCACAATGAAGGAAAAAAGATTTTAAAAATGGAAAAAGGCATGGGTCAAAATGTATTCCTGGCTTTCCTATAGAGATGGAAGAGCTTCCTGTGATTTCTGCTCAAATGCAAATAAGAAAAATCCCTACTCCGCATCTAGCAGTCGTAATAAGCAGAAATTTGTCATTTGAAAATTTGAAGATGCCCAAGGGATATTTGTTTAAGAGAAAATGTTGGAAGTAGTCCTAAAGCTGCTGGATTGAATATCATGCTTTCGGTCATGTTAAATCAAAGGAAAAACATTGACTGTGGGATTTGAAACTTTTTGTGCAACTTTGCAAGATTTCATCATGCTTCAATTGCGATGGGACCCCCAAATTTTTCTGAGTGACCATTTCTTATAAGACTTAAGAGTCTTGAGGACCCTTAAGGCAATAAAATTAGTGCAAGCCCTAATACTAACAGTGGACAGTTCTAACATAAGTGGTAGTGAACCATGTGATGCAAACTATTGCTTCTCCACACACTGAACTGAATTCTGCTCTGAACTGAATACTGCTCTGAATTATTTAATATATATATTTGATTTATTACAGTATGTATACATTTTTAGACACCCTGTAGATCTGATAGACATTAGTCATTTTTATGTTACATTTGCTGTGTCACTGCATGAAAGTGTCTATAATTTTACACATCTACGCATTGAGGCTAATGCTCATGCTCATGCACTGCACAGGCACAGCCATTTGCATGAACTACACTTGAAAAGCAATTGACTATGCTTCATGACAGGTTTTGTAATAAAAAAAATTTTTATTGCCATTATTTTGCAAGGGTGGTCATATTGTGAATTGTGACAGGTTTAGAACTTGTAGTTATATATTTTTGTTCTCGGGACTGAGAAGAAGTTGTATGAATTTTTTCCAGATTTAAAGCATTCCTTGAATCAAAATGTTTTTGTAATGGTTATCCACTAAATACAGAGATGTAAAGAATACTATATGAAAGAAAAAGGAAAATACCTATTCATTAAAAACAGGTTTATGAAGATAAGATTTTATTTGTTTCTGTAAAAAAAAATGAATTTTTTTAAAGAACCCTAGGCCCTAATGATGAAAGCCTTTTTAAATGCCCAAACCTGAAAATGTTAACCAGTTCCAAATTCTATGTCCATTAGCTGAAGTGAAAGCTTGGTGATGAACTCTGCATATTCTGCAGTTCTGGAATGAAAGCCTTGTTCCCTATTTTTTCTTTGGGGAATTCAGTTTGAAGGAGGAGAGCATCCTGAATGTGAAGAACATCAAGCGTGAGAGCAAGGCATACTCATACAAGGAACAGATGGAGGAGCTGGAGCTGAGGAGGGAGCTGGAGGCAAAGAAGAAGCAGAAGGGGCTGATGGAAGAAGGCCTCACTCCAAAGCAGAAGGAAGCCATGAAGATCCAACTTGAAAAGGAATCTGCCATCCGGGCCCACCTCAAATCGGTCATTTGCCCACCTTCATCATCTTGGAATGAAAAGCCATTATTGGAAGAAAATATTTTAATTCAAAATGCACGATATGTTTGGACCATAAATATGTGCAATAATGAAAATTTAACTAAGGTTGAGTTGGAAATCATTACATTTTCCAAGGCTTTTTTTTGCCTGAAGTTCCCACTACTAAATAAACTATTATTTTAGAGTTTTAGAAGATGCACTCCATTTTACATCAAGTGAGGCTGTTTTGTCAGCAGTAATTGATTTCTGCAATGCTGGGACATGTATATTTTTTGTTGCATGCAGTATTTCTCCACAGAGGTTGGTTCATTTCTTATGTTAATCTATGTGAGCAGATGTATGAGGAGTTCCAGAATCCCATGCATCTCCTGGAGGCAGGGATCCAGGGGAATTCACTGTCACTGGAATGTTACCTGGTTCAGATCTTGGAGCACCTTCTCCCTCTCCTCTCATCTCCTTTGTGTGCACCTGATGCTGCCCATACCTTCCTTCTCCTGCGTAGTGTTGTCTTTGACAAGTCCCATGATTGTCTTGGTTTGTTTTCCCTTTCTTTCTTTTGCTTGTTATGATGAACTCAGCTATCAGGCTCAGTATGAGTATGAATGCTGATGTTGATGTGCATTTTTACTCAATTTCATTCTTCATGGTGTATCTGAGGTCAAAATAGTGTTTCATTCTATAATGAGATGGTTCAGAAATAACACTTCATGTAAGAAAATATTTTTTTTAACATGATCAATTTGACTTTGGTGCAGGGAAGAGCATTGGGCATGTGACCTTGCGTCTCCTGGGTCCCCGATGTGACCTTGACCCTGAATGGGAAGAGGAGGACCTGGCTTCTGCTGCAGGACGGGTCATGGCCTCATTGCACACATACTCAGTTGAACAGCCAGAGGACTTGGATGCTCCAACATTCACCTATTGCTTCCCTTTCCTCAATGCTGCTCTCCATCGATTTGCACCACAGGAGCTTGACCTGACACTGAAGGCTCTCAAGGTTTTATTCTCCATCTTCCTAAATTCATCTATTGCCTTCACTGCCATGCTGCCCTCTCCTCAGTTATTGAACTGAAAATTTCAAGAGAGCAAAGTCTGTGAAATGTTTGTCATAATTAAGGCAGGATGTAATTGAAATAATCCCTTTTTTAAGTGTATGAAGTCAATAATTGTAATGATGATGCTCCTTAATGTTCAAGATAACTGATTCTCAGAAACCCTTGATAAAACACACAAATCTTTTGGGACAAAGGAGAAGCCCTCAATTTTCTGCATCTTTCTATGTGTGACTGTTCTGTATTACCAGCTGCTATTTGCAACTTATTGCTGCTCATTTTGTCTTTATTTGGTGGCTGGTGCCTGCAAGCCATCAATTAATGTCCACCCCACCTTTGAGGAGAAAGGCAGAGATGATGTAGTGTTTGATTCCTTTTTGCAAGGTCATGTAATCTCATTTCTTTATGCTTTTTCTCAGTAACAGTTAATCTCAGGATCATAAGTAATAGATATTCTTTTATTTTTCATGCACACCAAGTTCAATCCAAATCTGAGATGACCCAAAAAATTGTTGAAAGTGCGTTGAGTTTGTATGAATTATGATTCTTTACTCCTGTGTTGTATTGATAAATGGTCCTTTATTTTTTTTGTTATGATACTTATCGTTACAGGTCATGTCAATGCACTGCCATCTACGTGAAGAGGATACTTCCAGCCCATTTCATCCAGGGAACATGCCCCTTGGACAGATGTTGGAGCTCCTCACAACCCTAATTGGAACAAGTGGAGGGCAAGTGCAACTCCAGGCATGCAGCGTGATGGTGGACATTGCTGAGGCCATGAGTGGCCGACCTGATTGCGCTCGCATGTCTGGACGTGAACTTGTGGTGCTCCTTCATGGGCTTCAGAGCTCAGTCAGTGCTGTACGAGAGGCCTCTCTGCGGGTGAGTCATCCAGCTGTTCTGATTTATTCCACTGTGAAGCCTTCCCAGAAAGAAGATTTTGACCTTTGGAAAATCAGTTGGGAAGAGCATCAAGTGATCATGAGGTTCCTAGACTGGAGAAGTTGGGCCAAAAGAGGAAGTCCTTTATCTGACAGTCATGTCATTGATGGTTGTTTTTCTATAAGATTTCTACAAAGACAAATACTGTTACCTGAAGGTACTATGGGCAGGAAGAGAGTCTCATTTTTCTTAAACATGAAAAGTGGGACCTGCTACAGGTATTGAGCAATATTATGTTAGCAAGTGAGATGACTATGCATCCAAAATGTACTACTTGTTTGAAGAAACCAATATGCAGTCTTAGATTCACTTTATACTGTCTTTAGGCCTGCATTTTTGGCAACCAGTGCAATGACTACTACAGTTGCAACCAAAAAGTAGGTCATTGTAGCACAATTCCTTCACCTTTCCCAGAATAGCATAGTAATGCTGAGTGCTTTATTAGCTGTGTTTTTCAAATTGAAATTTCAGTTTTGAATCTAATGTTATTCATTTTTGAAAAACTTTTTGTGTGGACTTACCAACCAACTTTTTAAACTTTTTATCAACTGGTAAAGTAGCAACTAATATTTCTAAAGGAACTAAGATATGATCCCTCAAAATTGCTACACCCACCTCAAAATTGTGCTTTTTTAGAACAATAGATCATCCTCATTCTTCTTGAGACTACTTGTCAATGCCAACAGCATTGTTGCCATTGCATATTTCAATAGCAACCCTTTGTTTCTCTTTTGAGAAATTTTCCTTGTTTAATCACTTGATTTAAAAAGGTATATAAAAATGTTTGGCAAAGCTGAAATTTTGTATTGGCAAAAAAGAAACATGACTATTGAAGTATTCAGCATCACAATGCTCTCCTTGAAAGGTGAAGGTGCTTTGTCATGGTGGTTAGTATTTTTTTAATGCACTTCACATTTCATGTTTGTGCATGATTCAATTCATGACGCTGAACATTGTACTCAAAAATAGGATTCACTTTTAAATTTGATTGAATGTATTCCAATGTGATCTTGGAGAATTCCAGGTTGTCTCCTTTGTCACTTCTCATGCATGTTTAATTCAGATTTTTCTCTCCAATCCCACTAGTTTTGAAGAGGATCGTACCAAATGTGGGCTTTCCCCATGGCATTCCTTTACTAGTTCATATTATTGGTCTATTTTTTTCTCTCATTTCTCATCTTTTGTTATTTCAGCCTCAAAAAATAATGATAAAAAATTGCATTTGAGTGTGCTTTGTTCCTTAATAATGAAACTTTCAAGCATTTATCATGCTTGTATTTTGTGTATTTTTTCCTCATCTTGATACCAAAGATGCCCTGATGCAAGAGATGATCAGTAAAATAATTATTTAACCAGGATGATTAAATTCCTATTGCCATTTTCTTATTCTGTGAAACTTTTATATTACCAGGTATTGACCATTGTTGCTGGCACTATCAAGGAGACAGCTAGCCAACCAGAAGAGAGTCTCCGTGTAGCCAAGCGGATCTGGGTGGCTCGATTTGACCCAGAGGGAGAGATCCGATCATTGGCTAACAACCTTTGGGATAAAATGAAGTTCTCAATCCCACAGGAAGTTCTCATAGGTTTGTACCCTTTTTTTTTTTTTTTTTTTTACAAGCATTCAAAAAATATTCTTTTCAGAAAGGGAAGTTCCTTTTGAAAATCCTATATGCCTCGTATTTGTACCAGTGTGAATCTAAGAATTAGTAGAATGTTGCCTCTCAATTCTAATTTCATTTGCATTAATCTGAAATATGCTTACTGCCACTGAGGAGCTTATAAGGTCATCCTCAAGCCTGGCTAAGCTTCAAGCCTGGAGGGGCACCCTCTCAACCAGTCTCATAATCCTGCACATTTCCTTTTCAATTTTCATTCCCTAAATATTTGCTTACATCATTGATATGCAATTGGAGAAGTATCAGTTTCTATTGGGGAAGTATAGAAATAAGTTGAGTGCAAGAACTGATGCCATCAGACGTGATGGCAGAGTTGCCTTGCAACTCATCCCTATTCTGCTTGTGAATTCTTGTTTTGAACTAGCTTCACTAATCTCATAAAGTGTCCTTCTCTTGTATTGGGCTCCCTCATCCTTGCTATAAGGGGGCATGGCAATGCATGGCAACGTACATGATAGGGTAGGGCTTCAACTCCACCTGTTTTCTTCAAACAAGAGCATGCTATATTAGGTGTGGAAATGTTCATAATACATATCAGAGCACATCATGATGAAAATGGGGCATAGTGACTAGATAGTTCATTTTAAAATCCCTTTAATTTATTGTTGAAGTAACTTGTATCTGTCATTAGTAGGTAAGTTGTTACTTTAAGGATAGTGCAAAAAGTTTCCAATTTTTAATGCTTCAGTAGAGAGACTGGGTTTAACTATTGGGGAATGAAAATTCTGCTTAACCACTCTTTGGGGACAGTGTTTCCCAGTTTCTACAGTTATTAGTTGCTTTGCCCTTAATGTAACTGAATTACTTATTCATGGTATGGGACAGGTTTCATTCTTTCTTCTGCATTTCATCTTCATAGAATTTGGGGATTGATTAAGTGTATAAATTATTTATTGTCAAAATTAGTAATGAGAAAGTAATTGAGGACAATGCCAAGTCCCAAAGAAAAATAAAGGGTGTCCCAACAAGAGCGCAAGATTTAATTTTGTAATAAAACGCATCATTTATTCAAAAAGTTCTGATATTTTTATTTCAGTAGAAAGCACACACACTGCGATTAATTGTGGAACACAATATCCAACAAATGTCCCCCACGACTCTGCTGGCACACTCTTGCTCTTTTGACGAAATTCTCGATGACATCATCCACATGTCTTCCAGATTCCAGCAGGACGGCGCAACCTGTCACACTGCGCACGAAACAACTGAGTTGTTGCGAGAAAAATTTCCTGGCCGTGTCATCTCACGCAATGGCGACCAGAATTGGCCACCGAGGTTGTGCGATTTGACACCGTGCGACTTCTTTCTTTGGGGGTTTGTGAAATCTCGTGTCTATGCCAACAAACCACAAGCAATTACTGAGCTCAAGGCGGAGATTCGACGTGTCATTGGCGAAATTGAGCCGCAATTATGCGGAAATGTCATCGAGAATTTCGTCAAAAGAGCAAGAGTGTGCCAGCAGAGTCGTGGGGGACATTTGTCGGATATTGTGTTCCACGATTAATCGCAGTGTGTGTGCTTTCTACTGAAATAAAAATATCAGAACTTTTTGAATAAATGATGCGTTTTATTACAAAATTAAATCTTGCGCTCTTGTTGGGACACCCTTTATATGCTTAGGCTCAGATTCTGGAAAGAGACTAAGTGGAACACCCACCAAGCAGAGCATTCAATGCAATATGACTCTTACTGCTGAGGATTTTTCTGCATTGTTTTGTTCCTGTAAAAATGCTCTGAAATTAATGAAATTCCTTTGGAAGATCAACCAGACAATGAAGCAAAGGTGAAATTTTGAATTTGAGTCTTGAATTTTCTTGTTTGTAATCACATTCTAGGATTCCTAACTCTGTGGGGCCTCTCTTACATGGAACAATGTGTATATCAAATGATGAACTTGGCATACTCAAGAGCATTTCCTTCAAAAACCATGGACCCAGTGGAAATGCAGGGGGGGGGGGGGAAAGCTGGTGGCTCTGGAAACAGTAGTTTTCCTAAAGCACATCCTACTGTTTGTAGAATATGCTCAATTTGTTTTCTGAGGTATTTCATGCAGATGAATAACTTAACAGATGCAGTGATGGAGGACGTGACCCACGTGGAGCAAGTGATACGTGAGGCAGCTGCCAAATCCCTGGCTGCCCTCTGTCAGGAGAACCTCAAGCTCATCCCTTCAATAATGGAGCGTCTCCTTGACTCATATCAAGAGAAACTGATGGTCTGGTTCAATTTCTGCTTTTGTTTTGAAAGTTCCTGTGAATCAGCTTATAGATTTCAGATAATTTGTCAGTATCATGAATTCATTATGTCATATGCTCTTGATTGTTCATTTCAATCATGCAAATGAGTAACATTTTGGCTGGGGGAGATTGAGGGCAATAAAAGTTGGAGAAACACAAGTTTCACTTGTTCACTGGAGAAAAATTATTTATCTGGATTACATTAATTTGTTATCATTATTCCTGGAATATTTCTCTAAGGGACTGTTCAGCCATTCACTGGGAGCTATTTTGCATTTGTAGATTTTGCCAACATCTTATTTCTCCATTTTACAATGCTGAATTCATTTGTGGCAGCACTGAACATAATAAGTCAATAGAGTCAGATAATGCTGATCATGAGGAAATCCTATGAATGTCTCTTGCATGTATCTTTCTTAGAACATAAGTTACTGCTTTGATGATAGTACAATTATTTGAATTTGCATTTTATGCTGATTTTACATTTCATAAATTAACTGAATGCTTTAAGAAATGCATGGCCTCCTTGAAAAATAACATGAGTTTATGATGTTATCATTGGCTTCATCTCTCATCTTTGCTCTGTTTTCTTAGCATTTTGATCTGAATAGGAACAGAATGTGTTATTTAGCCCTTCAAGCGCTAAGTTTTGACTCAACCTCCTAAGTGATGAACATATGGTGTACGTGAAAACAGCTTGAAAGGTTAAGCCTAGCCTTAGTATGTTGATCAAGAGTCAATATGCATGTTTCCTGTTACCCCAGGGTCTTCAACAGATGGAGTAATAAGAGATGTGTAATCTACCTCAAGCATGGGCTAAAACATAGTAAACATTGAGCAGCTTGAATTAGCATCCTTGGGCATGCACACAATGGGAACAGAAGCATGATGAATTGACATGATGCTGCACTATAGTTATTTTAAGAAAGTAGGTGATGAATATGCTCTATGAATTCCAGGTATACTGTCTTTGCAATTACCCAATAACACAGCTGGAATTACAGTGGCATGAGCCATACTCTCAGGATGTGTGGGTGATATGTTGGAGTTGACTTATTTTGGAGGAGAACCAGTAAGAAATACCAAATACTGAGTCATTCGTCATACTATTGGCCATGTTTCTTATTACACTAGTTCCCTGATATTGACAATTAAACTTTCTAGCCCTTACTAATTGCATAAAGGTATGTCTTTGAATTAAACAAATTGACAGGTGCTGAATGCATGATGTTGCTGACATGATATGGAATCATTGCAAGATACTGTACATCTCAATGATCTAAAAAGAAATTTCTATTGAAATATAGTGTCCTTTTCTTGTTCATCATGTCCTGTTGCAAAAGTCAATTTCTTTATTGTGAAATTGATTTCACACCCCACAGCTAATCAATTCACTTAGTTAAAAAGACCTCTCAAGTCTCAGATGCACTTCATGATTGTGAAAATAACGTTATTAAATTGGGATTTGTCTCTGTATCTGTAAGTTGAATATCAGGACAAGGAAAAACTTGGAAGCTTTGTGTAACCTACAGAAACATACTCATAATTTCATCTATAATCAACTGTAGGATTTCAAGCAGACATATGCAATAGAATCTAGGATCGGCTCTATTAAGATAAGGAAGTTGAAAAGCATTAGTGATGGTATGTTTTTATCTCATATTGTAAAGTTTTAGTCTTTCTCTAACTCCCTTGCAATCACTCTGTTTGGCATTGATGAGCATGCTTTCCCTTACCCCCTTACCTGTCCCAATTGCCCCATAAAATCCTTGGAAAACCTCACATTCCCTCCACTCTACAGTGAAAATAGACTGCAACTGGAGCTGTGCATTTTGTTCATGCTATTGCAGATGATTCCTGGGGTGAAAGATGACTTTGGTCGAGAGATCGCACCTCCTATGGACTGCTGGGAGCCAAGATGGGGTGTAGCTCATGCCCTCCATGGGCTTGCCCCTCTCCTTGATCCTGACTCAATTGTGCAGCTCATGAGCTTCCTGCTTCAAGATGGACTCAGAGACAGGCACCCTGATGTTCGCCACGTCATGCTTGATGTTGCTCTTGGCACTGTTAACTCACATGGCAAGGTATTCCTATTGCACTGTTCTTCCCAGATGTGGACTTATCACCAATCATGTCATTCTGCACTTTTTATTATTATTCAATGAAATGGTCCAAATCTTAAATCAGTGATTTTATCTAAGCCTGATGCATGATGTTGCTGATATGATATGGAATCATTGCAAGATACTGTACATCTCAATGATCTAAAAATTTGAGAATGGTGTATTTTCCATGTGGCATTAAAATGCTGCATTCTGGAGTTTAATTTACTCAATGGATCTTGATCAACTTGACATGCCTAGATATTTATCTTGACTTCAGTTATACATTGCATTTAGACTTTCCCTAGAATGTTAACTCTGAAGGATTCTGTGCTTTTGGGCATGTTTCAGGACATGGTGTCTCAACTCTTGCCACTGTTTGAGAGCTTCTTGGACAAGATCCCCAAGACACAGACATATGACACGGTGCGGCAGAGCATCGTGATCATCATGGGCTCCCTGGCCAAGCACTTGGACAAGGACGATCCCCGTGTCAAGCCCATCATTGCAAAGCTCATAGAGTCCCTCTCCACTCCATCTCAGCAGGTTGGGTTTTTTCCACATTCATCTTCCACAGAGGTACCTGTTCGTCTTTGTTTCATACCAAGGATGCAGAAGGTCTGTGTCTGACTTTCCTATGAGGCACTCCTAGGACTAGGCACTACCTAACAAAAAAATTAAAATTATTATTCAATTCAGATCTAGTCATGCAATCAAATCCTCAAATGCCAGGGATTTGATATACTGTAAATGATAGTGAAGATCTAAAAATCACTATGGGACGACAGCCATGTGCCCTATCTGCCTTTATATGTACTGATTACATTTTAATGCTCAAGGCCAGATAAGATCGCATGTAAGTGCTCAAGCTAGAAGGCATCACTGCCTCTTCAGAAAAGAATCATTCAAGGCTCTGTGTAGCATTGAAAGAATTTCACTTAGTATTCAAGGGTGGAAGCTGGTGCAGTGAACCTCTCATTAATCTGGATTTGATGGGGACAAGCAATTTTGCCTGGGTTATTGAAAACCTAACTGAGGGTTCACTCATTTTCTTTTTCATGGAGTAGAATGTATTACAGTAGTCAATTATTTTTCTTTATTATTTAGTTTTTTACTTTTAATGTGGACAGGAATCCATGAGGCTGTTCAGCCAAAGAAATCCCAGATTAGTTTTCACTCTTGTATTTTGCTATAAACATGCTTGGAACATGTTTTGCATGGCAAAAGGATGCTTTACTTCTTTATAACCCCCAATACCAAGGCAGCACCATATTGTGATATCAGAGGCTGAGGCTCTACTGCTGAAAACCTCATTTGAGTGAGACAAAAGGGTCTTTAAGCTAAAGAGCTCTTTTTCCCCCTGTAGGAGTCTATGAATTTTTAAAGGACAAAAATTAACTAGAGGAGGTTTCAGAATTTGGGCCTTAGTTATTTTCCATCCTTTATTGCTCATGTAGCTCATTATATATAGGATACTGAAATCTTTTGGGGTCAAGTGCAAAGGATAAGGAGCTTGGGTGTCATGCTTTAAAATATTCTTTTTTTTTCACTCTAATCTTGGAAAAGTGGAGATATGAGAGGATACATTTTTCCTTCTTTGCTCATGGAGTGATAGGGCAACTTTACACAAGGGATGGAGACAGACATATTATTGATGACCAGATAAATAAGAGTAAACTTTATGATGGCAATGAGAATCTGCAGGTTGACTCAAAGCTGTGATTGCAGGGTAATGTTCCTGCATGCCATGTATGATGTAAGAGTCACATGTGAAGGCATGATATGGTCAGAATTCTAGAAAGGGAATGCCTGGCCTTGAAGTTAAGAATTCTGACCTTATACCAGTGGTTCCCAACCTATGGGTTGTAACCACCTCCTGGGCAATAAGTTCTCAAGGTTGCATTTTTATCAAGTTCTTTGGAAAAGTTTGAGGCCTTTGGTTGGGTTAGTTTTTCAAAAACTGGCTTTTAAGAAATGGCATAAGATGTTGCTCAATGAATTATGGTGTTTTCCCTACTTCTGCCAATTGGCCTCTGCCTTCTGCTCCCCCAGTGGCATACCTATATGGCCCTCTATTTTTGTCCTCGTTCATCCCATTGGCTATCACATCCCTATTCCTATCTCTAGCTCTTTCATATCAGTGCAGAGAGAATTCCTTATCAAGAAGTTACCCACTTGTCACCTGCAGTGAAATCCTTGGTAAGCATTTCATAGTAGGACTTGTACTTGCATTTCTTATCAGGTACAAGAAGCTGTAGCAAACTGCCTTCCACCACTGGTACCAGCCATCAAGGAAGATGCCCCCATGGTGGTTGAGAAGCTCCTCCATCTCCTCCTCGAATCAGAGAACTATGGGGAACGGAAGGGGGCTGCATACGGTGTGGCAGGTCTTGTCAAGGGGCTCGGCATCCTGGCCCTCAAGCAGCTGGAGATCATGAATCGGCTCACAGCTGCCATCCAGGACAAGAAGAACTACCGTCACCGTGAAGGTGGGCCCAGAGATAGGTTTAACTGCATCTGTTGAATGCAGATACTGAATTCAGAGAATGGAGATTTTTGTGTCCTCTCTGAAGGAAGAGGATGTAGAATGCCCTTTTCCACTCAAGTCTTCTTTGCCTGTCAGAATTATTATGAATTGGCTATTTCACCAGTATGAAGAGCAAATCAAGTTTACAGTACAGTTTTAGAATTTGCCCAAATACTTCAATTTCATTTGTGAATTTCTCTTTATAGATGGACATGAAGAACTGAACCTGAATCATTTCTCTTAACCCTTCAATGGGTGTGTTTTTAAGGCATAGCCTGCTCTGCCAGGGTGGGAGGGTTTTTTTTTTGACAAACCACAAACTGTTAGAATAAGCATACTCCAACCAGTAAGCATTGCTCCAACCAGTGTATATCCATATTGTTTGTTGATAAAACTTTGCAGTTTATTAATGTTTTCCCCTTCCTTGCCATATCATTCATTTTACTCTTCTTAGCTGCAGGTGTACTTATCACCCTCAATCAAATCATGGCCCTAAGATTCCCTATCTTCACCAGATAACTCAGAAATTTCAGCATTGCTACATCTGTCTTCACCTGGTTCACCACTAGACTCCTGAAATCTAAATTTGCAATTTATTCTGATGCAACAACTCTGCCTTTCATGGTGAACACCATATTTGTCAGGAAAAGGATTGCACTCAAGAAAGCTGATCTGATACTGGCATCCATATATCAATGGAAAGCAAACTTAATTATCATTAAGACAAGGCAGCATACTTCTACAGGCTGTGATCCACTGACATATATACGGCAGTGCCACAACACAGAAAAATTCCTAAAACGTATATATACATCAGTACCCTGACAAGCAGATTCATGGATGACATATACAGGGTGTTCGTATTTAAACGCAACATAGAATATATTTTGCCGCCTGTAGGTGGAGTTCAACGAACGCTATCAGGCCCACCAGGTTGCATAGATGCAAGAAAACACACCAGTGACAAATTTCATCCTTACAAATGCAACCCGGTGAGCTATAAGGCACTTGCTGAACTCCACTAACAGGCAGCAAAAATTTCCCTATGTTGCATTTAAATACAAATACCCTGTATATACAAGGTGGGCCAAAGAAAACAAAGCTATCATTTTTGGCAAGTCATCAATCTCATTGTAGGCTGCCAATTTTTTATTAAAATTTGTAGGCTTATAAGGTGACACAATTGAAGTTTGTATACCAAAATTCAGTCATCTGGCTTTAAAATTATAGGATTTGTGGTTATTTTCTGATGACCAACGACAAAATGGGCTGTCGAAAATATCGATACAGCTTTGAGACCAGGATGAAAGGGAAGTCTGAATTCATTGACCTTCCATCCCTGCATGATGCTACAAAGGAAGATTGAAGGTACTGCCTCAAAGGTTTATTGACCGAGCCATTGGTCAGTGGTGTCCCAGACTAGGGGCTTGTTTTCAACAGAATGGAGGGCACATTGAGCACCTTTTCAGTTGAAACATATGTCCCTAAGACAAATTGTGTGCTTTTATGTTTGGCATTTGTGCATCTGTTTTTGTTCTGTTTGCTTGTTTGTTTTTGTCAGTTGTGAGAATTTTTAGGCTGAAAGAAAAAATGAACACTTACTTTTTTGGTGATGAAAAGTAAATTAAATGCCAATCTCATAGTTTTTATAATATTTTTTTAAAACTTGGCACACAAACTCTAATTGAGTCACCCAATGTGTATATCAAATGTCATCAGAAGCTTTGTTTCGACTGAGACGTTATCCTGGAATTGCCCTGGAATAGTCAGCTTCTGGGATTAGTTGATACACTGACTTTCACCCCCCTCCCACTGTGAGAAATGCCGCCGGGCAAACCGGTCAATCATAGGGTCGCTCTGGGACTGTATCAGGTTCAGATCTCAGTCGAAACGCATTAGTGGGATAATCATCATTCAACAGGTGTTCTGAACTCTTCCTTCTGCTCGCGACATTTTTTTCCCCTTTTCACCATGAGTGTTCATACTGTTTGGAGTGAGGAAGGTGTGAAACTCTGTTGCTTCTATAGCATGATCTTAATATTCCTAGCATGCTTGATGGCACGCAACGGAATAGGAAAGCATACATTCTCCTTGCCAAAGAACTTGAGAAAAGTGGGATCAAAAGGACCCCTACTGAAATTTAAAACAATCTCAAGTCGCTGAAGAAAGACCTAAAGAAAGTGAAGGACATGAATAGGCAGTCAGGGGAATCCACCCATTCTATAGCTCCTATGGAGATTTTGCAAGGCATATGAAGGTTATGGCTTTCTACCAGATTCATCTTCCACCTTCTTGCTGGTCTCAACTGAGAGTGCACTAAGGAGCTAGCAGGACTCCTGGTCATTAAATACATCTCCATTTAATGAATGGACTCCCAGGAAATGTCACTCGGTCAGAACAGCCAAATTCCCTGCCCCAGATAACCTGTCTACTCTGGGATTAGTGTCAAGACAGTTGAGCCAAGTTATCTTGGGAAGCATGACATCTCGATAATTAACGACCTGAATCCCAGGAAAGGCTGCAGTCAAAACAAAGCTAAAATCAGCCTCATACAATCAGATTGACAACTTACTAAAAATTATAGCTGTTTTTTTTTTTTGCCCACCCCGTATATACATCTGTACCTGTCAAAGGGTTGATTAATTAAGTGAAGTAATGCATACCGCAAACTTCCCACGCCCAAGTGCTACTTAAGGATTCAAACCTAATAGTGGATGAGTGATGGATGATAGAGTGAAAAAGAAGAAATAGCATCAGTTCCAGCAAGTGATAGAGAAAGGAGAACTAGCAGTGAATAGATGTGTTCCCTTTTAGGCTCCCTGTTTGCATTTGAGATGCTGTGTAACATGCTGGGGAGGCTGTTTGAGCCATACATCGTCCATGTTCTCCCTCACCTCCTCCTCTGCTTTGGAGACTCAAACCAGTACGTGCGAGAAGCAACAGACGACTGCGCCAAGGCCGTCATGAGTCGTCTCTCCGCCCACGGCGTGAAGCTCGTTCTCCCATCCCTCCTCGCCGCCCTTGAGGGTGACTCTTGGAGAACCAAGACCGGTTTGTACCTGACTCCTCTTTTTTTCCTCTTGGAGAAGATGCGTGAGCATTTTGTCACTTTTGGAACATCATCAATATTTTTCATTGCTCAAATATCATTGGGTGATATATAAGTAGATGTTGATGTTTCACTGAGCACGCTTAAAAACAGAACCATTACTTTATGAAATATTTTGCGTGCATGTCTGGTTGCAATCAGTGAAGCTCAGTATTGTGAATGTTACGACCAACAAATATGAAATTTTTATTTGACTGATAACCATCCCCTCCATGCAAACTAAGTCCAGTTCACCCCTTAGAAATAATTTAAGTGAGACACTCGGTTAGTTGTCCCAACAGGAATCTAGGTATAAGTGTACTGCTCCTGTGCATTTGCAAGTGTGAACATCTTTTGCCGTTGGTGAAGTTTGCAATTTCTTTGATACATCAGTTTGGGAGAGAAAGCAAAACTTTGTTGAAAATGGTATGTGTCCATGTGAAACTCAACACTTTCATTTTTTAAAACCTTCCATCATGGTTTTGGAAAGATTAATAATGCTTTTAGGTCTATTGAAATTGTCATCCAATCAAAAAGTTCATTCCTTCTTTCCACTAGGCCTTGTATGGCTTATCCTTCATCGATAGAAGTGCAGTTCTTTCTCTGAGCCGAAAGAAAGCTAATTGAATGGGGCCGGTTGTTGGTAACAGGGTCGGTGGAACTTCTGGGTGCGATGGCATTCTGCGCCCCAAAACAACTCAGCTCATGCCTTCCGAGCATCGTCCCCAAACTCATCGAAGTCCTCGGAGACTCCCACCCGAAGGTGCAGAAAGCCGGGACCCAGGCCCTCAGCGTCATCGCCTCTGTCATTCGAAACCCGGAAATCCAAGGTCTGTCGACTCGATGCATTGCTGTCGGTGATCCGAAGCAGGTCGTTGTGGGAGAGAGGCTAAACGAGTCCGATAAAATGACACGGCATGACTTTCCGAGCTCTCTGATCTGCATCCGCAGCAATCGTACCGAACCTGCTGGGCGCGTTGGAGGATCCGTCGAAGAAAACGGCGCCGTGTCTCCAGACGCTTCTGGACACCAAGTTCGTCCACTTCATCGACGCGCCGTCCCTGGCCCTGATCATGCCCGTGGTGCAGCGGGCCTTCCAGGACCGGTCGACGGAGACGAGGAAGATGGCCGCCCAGATCATCGGGAACATGTATTCCCTGACGGACCAGAAGGACCTGCAGCCGTATCTCCCGGCGATCATACCGGGGCTCAAGACCTCGCTCCTCGATCCGGTTCCTGAGGTCTCTAGACTCTTTCGTTTTCTCACCCTAGCTTGTGTTCTTTTGTCTTCCCGAGGAAATTTATCTTTATGTATAGGCTTCTGAATATTGTCGTGTTCTTTACTGTCAATTGTATCTGTGAGTATTCTCCTTTTTTTTTTTTTACCTACATAGTATACCTGAGCCAAAGTAAAAACGTGAAAGTCTGAGTTATCTGCTGATTCAATATGCTAGCCTTTTTTTTTTCTTCTGTAATATTATGACATCGTTGAAGGTCCACATCTTTGCAAATGAACTCGTCTGCGAGAGAAAAATAAAATTAGTTGCAGCATTTTTAGCAATTGGAAAGAAACCCCGGAAGTCACGTCTCACGACAAGGACCGAATTGCAGGTTCGGAGCGTGTCGGCGCGTGCCCTGGGCGCCATGGTGAAGGGGATGGGGGAAGGGAGCTTCGAGGACCTGCTGCCCTGGCTCATGCAGACGCTCACGTCGGAGCGCGGCTCCGTCGATCGCTCCGGGGCGGCGCAGGGCCTCTCCGAGGTGGTCGGGGGGCTCGGGCCGCAGAAGCTGCATCGCCTCATGCCAGGTCCCTCTCGCTCGTTCCCTTCTGAGCTTTCTCTTGATTTAAAAATAATATTATTAAAAAAAAAATTATTGTGCGTTTTTTGCGTGCAGACATCATCGCGACGGCCGAGCGAGCGGACATTGCTCCCCACGTCAAGGATGGCTACATCATGATGTTCATCTATCTCCCTGTGGTGTTCAAGCAGGAATTTACTCCTTATGTCAGCCAGATCATCGTACCCATCTTAAAGGTCAGCGTATCTGATGGTTTTCATTCTGGTTTCATGTTTTCTCATCGAGTATCACCGATGAGACTGCTTAAGAAGGATGCATTCAACTCGTGCCAAAAATTGCAAGAATCGATTGAATTTACAGTATATCGATGAAATAAAATTTAGCCTCGATTTTCACGCTCCATCTTACCGTGAATGACTCATTTTCCTGACGACTCCCTGAAATCCTCCACCCGAATCCTTAGGCGCTGGCAGACGAGACGGAGTACGTGAGGGAGACGGCCCTGAAGGCGGGGCAGCGGATCGTGAGCATGTACGCCGACACGGCCATCATGCTTCTCCTTCCCGAGCTGGAGAGGGGGCTCTTTGACGACAACTGGCGCATCCGATACAGGTAGGGTTTCGGCTGTCGAATGCTTGAGATCCTTTTGGTGGTGGAACCTGTAAGTTTGAAGTGAAATGACCGAAGCTTGGCTTGATAGCAGATTGTTTTTCATAATTTTCCTTTTTTCATTTCCAGAGTTTTTTTTTTCATTATCCATCGCTATCTTATCCGTTATTTACCTGTAGTTATTTACTGTATTCTTCTTAGTAGGATGCAGTTCTTTTTCGCGTGCGAAAATAAAAAGTTTCGTAAAAGAGTCTGAGACGAGGGAAAAGAGGCCAAATACACTTTCGTGTATTTGGCCTCCTCTTCGTGCGCGGTGCATTCTCCCCGTGAATCCTCGACGAATCGTGTGCTTCCCGTGTCTCAGCTCGGTGCAGCTGCTGGGGGACCTCCTGTACAAGATCTCGGGGGTGTCGGGGAAGATGTCCACGGAGACGGCGGACGAGGACGACAACTTCGGAACGGAGCAGAGCCAGCGGGCCGTGCTGCACGTGCTGGGGGAGGACCGGCGGAACCGCGTGCTGGCGGGGCTGTACATGGGGAGGTCGGACGTGGCGCTGATGGTGCGGCAGGCGTCGCTGCACGTGTGGAAGGTGGTGGTGACGAACACGCCGAGGATGCTGAGAGAGATCCTCCCTACGCTCTTCTCCTTGCTCCTCGGGTGTCTCGCGAGCACGTCCTACGATAAGAGACAGGTCTGTTTTCTTTCGCTTCTTCGAGTCGGTTCCGAGTTCTTTAACCCTACGCGGCATGGTGGTGGGCCAGGTATGGCTCGCTTTGCTTTGCATTGAAATGTATTACAATGCGATAGAAAAACCAAAATAAAAAGATTTTTTTTTTCCCTTTATTTTTCTCATCGACCACTTGGAAAAATATGATAGTCAAAAAGGTTAGAAAAATCATGCATCGGTAGGGCTAAAGTTTGGAGGTTTCTGGTCGAGGCGTGGAGAGGGATTTCCGTCCGTGTACGATAAAATTGGTGTAGCCCCATATAGGTGTTTTTGTGGGAGAAATGTTTGCAGATCACTAGTAGGTGCATTGCTCCCGTTTCTTCGTTCTGTTCGTGATGGCTATGCTCTTCTCAAAGCCAGTCACAGAAGGGGGCTGCCTCTACATCTCTTAACGCGTTCCACGCATGTACTGTACAAGTAGAGAAGTCATTCTGTAACCCGAGTCGCTTTTGGGATTTACACGACTCGAATTGGTTCCCTCTCGCTCTTCTGCAACGATCGAGTTTGTTTTTAAGCGCTTCACTTGCCTCAAGTTTTTTTTATTATCTCTTTCGTCGTTTTTGTGACCCGCCTTTGAACACAAAGTTATAATTTTTTCAGTGTTGCGCACAATCGAAAAGTAACGCGCGAGCCTTCATTGGCGATGAAACGCAGGATTGTGCCCGAGATCCTAAAACATTTGGTTACTTTTGCCAACACGAGTGAGAACTCCAGCTTATCTTCGGAGACCTATCGTTATTTTGACCGGTGTGGAGGCTCGAAAATTTGCTCTCGCATCAAGAGTGATTTTTGAGACGTTGATGCGAGCCGGGAATACGCGCGTTCGCCTCGCGCTTTACGATCGCCCGCTGCTCTCGTCCCGTGGGTTACGCATCCGGTCACGCCCCCGGTTGTGCCTCCGGTTACGCTTTCAGTTGCTCTCCCTCGAATGCCGGGCGTCTCCTGTTCGACCCGTGACCTCGCGCGGGGAACGGTATCGAAAGCTTTCGCGAAGTAAAAAAGTTCCTTTATTGGGTTCCTCGCGCGTTCTCGAATTGCTCTTCGCTCTCACCGACTTGAACCTCGTTCGAGGTCGGTAGGAGCTCGTTTCCAGTCCCTTGGTACTTAGCCGTGCGAAATGCTCTTCTCGAAAATGAGTCTTGACGGTATGGATACTTGGCGAGTTCCGCGATGGCACTCGCCGGAATCCCATCGGTGCCTGTTCCCGCCACTGACGACGGCATCCCGATCCTGTTCGTGATCTCATCCTCTTTGGACGGTGATGTCCTCGATGCACGCCGGACAGGATTCGCTCGTGGACTCGAGTCGAAGTCGTTTTGAGTCCGCGCCTGACCTCTGTTGTGTGAGCGATTGACTTTTGTCCTTGAGGGACCCAATCGAATATTCACTCCTGTTATTCTTTCTTAAGGGCTAGCCGCTTCTCTCGCTTACGTTTTGGCCGATTCGATTCACGGATTCAATGTCCTCGTAGTGACCCGACATTGATCTCACTTGCGCACGAATTTCTCCCTTTGATATTGAGTCGACGACGTGAGTTGAACTGTAAACCAGACCGGCTCTTCGAGCATTCTCTTCCATTTATTCGGGGTGTAAGTGACCACGGTGCGTGTACCTGGGTAATGTGGATTTCGAACCGGCTGTCTTCCTCCAAAGCTACTTTGATCTTCGAAACTAGAAAAAGTGCATTTTAATTGGATGTCGTTTGAGTTGTTTGTATTTTCAAATTGAGCTTTGTCGTCCCCCAGAAGGGGAGTTCGCGCCAAAGTTCAGAAACGACATTGAGGAGACCGCATGACTAAAATTCGATTGCAGGTTGCAGCACGGACGCTGGGCGACTTGGTGCGGAAACTAGGGGAGCGGGTGCTGCCGGAGATCATCCCGATCCTGGAGCGGGGCCTGGAGTCGGAGCAGGCGGACCAGCGGCAGGGCGTCTGCATCGGGCTGTCGGAGATCATGGCCTCCACGAGCCGGGACATGATCCTGCTGTTCGTGGAGAGCCTGGTGCCGACGGTGAGGAGGGCGCTGTGCGACCCGCTGCCGGAGGTGAGGCAGGCGGCGGCGAGGACCTTCGACAGCCTGCACAACACGGTCGGGGGGAGGGCGCTCGACGACATTCTCAGCCCAATGCTGCATCAGCTGGTGGGTAAACGCTAAACATTTTGCAGCTCTCTGTATCTTAATCACGATGATCTGGATGCGACTGGAGGTGAGGAAGCCCCTTGAAGTACAGGCTGCTTATTGTTATGTATTAGCCAACTTTTGACTTGAAATGTATCATGTTTTGCCCAACCCCAATTATGGATAGTTCGCAGGAACTCCTTTATCCTCGTTGTGATTGGTTTGTGTAAGGTGCAAAAAATTTGGAAGTGGCCCCTTTTTCCATGTGGAAAAGGAAAGGAAATAGTTATCATCTCCCTTATGATTTTCAAATCATTCTTCCATAGAATGATTTAAAATGTTCTCCAGCTTCCCCCTGGGATTCCTGACTTCATCCTTGGAAGACATATTAGCAGAAATCTCTGAGGTATGGCGTTGGATCATGCAAGAGTCATTTCTGCTTTTATGTCAACAGGAACAGTTTTAAAATTTGACTTTTGAGGAAATTGCCTACATTTGGTAGGATTACATTTTCTGGGAATATTTGACAATTTCATTTTGTGTATGCAAACTTTTTAAATTGCCCATCAGATTCAACTGGAGAAGAGTTAATTACTGAATGAATTCATGTTGAATTAGAACGATCCAGAGCTGGCAGAGTGGACGTTGGACGGCTTGCGGCAGGTGATGGCCATCAAGAGCAAGATTGTTTTGCCATACCTCATCCCCCAGGTGAAGCTCCTTCTCGTACATCTCTTCGGATCACTTTGCGAATAGCCATGACGTTAAACGCATGGAACGGTCCCCTTCTCCCACAGTTGACCCAGCCACCTGTGAACACGGAGGCGCTGAGCATCCTGGCGTCGGTGTCGGGCGAGGCACTGACCCGACACTTGAGTCGGATCCTCCCAGCTCTCCTCCAGTCCCTGAGCCAGGCGCTTGGCACTCCTCAAGAAGCTCAAGTATGTTTTGCCATTTCAGTTTTTACTACAAATGAAAAGGGAATTAGTTCCCTATAATGCACAAGTTGCCCTAAAAAAAAATACAGTGATGCCTCTCTTTAAGGAAACTTCAATCATGTGCAAGTTGGCTGCAGCACGACATCCTATTCTCCTTCAGTAGTGTGGTTTCTAATAATAAAAAAAGTGTAAACTTTTAACAATAAAGCAATTCTAGAAAGAAATTGTTATGCCCTTTAAGACTGGCAACTATGGCAAAGTGTGCAGATACAAGAAGTACATGAACAAAATGGCTGCTAAACAGTTTTTGTTTTTGTTTTTAAGGCCCAGTAGGAAATTATTTCCTAATTTTTATTTATATATCTTCCTCATTTACAGCAACTATGTATCTTACCTGCATGTGGACTTAAACCTTTAGATGCCAAATGTTGCCATATTTGTACAGCATGGAATCTTCCTTTCCACACCTATAAAAAGAAGATTCCTCACCATTTGTGAAACATTAGACTTGTAAAGGTTAAGGAGCAACCCCTTCGTTGCTTTGCTTGTCAGAGATTAGTGGAATCTAGAACTCAGACAAAAACTGAAGCTGATTTGTTGCAATTGCAAAGGGTAAATCCAAATCCAAATCTTTAACACTAAATTAATTAATTATTTTCAAGAAAAGAATTACAATAGAAACCAGCTCATTTCCTAATTGCTCATTAGGCTGACTGGATTCCTCAGAGAAAAAAAAGGGAAAAAAAACAATACAATCAATCAATCAAATAATATTTTGTTGCATCTCAACCTGGCATCCAGGGCAAACCCAATTAGGTTCAATGAATGGCCTTATTGCCACTATTTGCATTTGCATTCTATTTCTATTTCTTTCTACTCCTTTTCCCCTACCTTTTTCTCTTTTTTTTTATGTACTGTCATTTACCTTCATCTTTTGTCCTTACCTGCAAATATGTTGAAATATATTCTATTCTATATTCTAAATTTGCATTTAAAAAGGCAAAAGTATGCTACAATTAATCTAAAGAATAAAACCATGAGATGCACAAAAGTATGAAAATGAAAACTAAAATCTTCGTGAAACTAAGATATGCCTAATATTGACTAAAAATTTTTTTAGGCCTCAACAAAAAATCTATTCTTTTTCTGCATTGCCATGTGCCATCTGTTTTTCTATTTAATGAATTTCATTCTATAGCCTATAGTGTTGAAACCTTCATTTTTCTCTTCAAGTGATCACCAGATACTTGTTTGTTTCTTTTCTCTGAAACTCCAATGATCCTTTCCATTCATTCTGTTTAGGAGATGGGTTACTGCCAAGCAGTGGTGCTGTCAGTGCAGGATGACATGGGGACCCATGTTGTGATCGACCACCTCTTGGAGGTGGCACGATCTACATCCCCACCCGGAACGGAAGGCGAGGAGATGGCAGAAGCCCTGAAGCAAAAGCAAGCTGCCATCCTCCTGCTTGCTGCATTCCTCACACACACCAAGTGTGATTATTCTACATATGTCCCACAGCTCCTGCGCGGGCTCGTCCACCTCTTCACCGACGAGGATGCAACTATACTTGCTGCCACCTGGGATGGCCTCAATGCCATCACCAAGGTCCTGCTCCTTCCCTGTAGAACTGTTGCTTATGGAGATTTTGCTATTTTGCTTATTCCATTTTTCCTCTCCCTCTGAATCCCCAGTTCAAAATCCCTATTGAGATTAGGCAAATTTCCATCAACATTTAGCAAATTTCCTTGTCTTTCCATGAGACCCCAATGTAGTCTGTTTGTGCCTTGGTCTAAGAAACTTGGTTTGATTCATACGACAGGGGATGGACAGCAAGACACAGATCGAACGGGTGTCTGATATGAGGCAGGCAGTGAAGTATGCAGCCAGCGACCTCAAGGGACGGGAGTTACTCCCTGGTTTCTGTCTGCCCAAGGTTTGTGTCTAATTTTATCAACTAAACCACAATGGTCATATGTAGGCCTGCAAAGAGGGGTTAAGCATCTGATAAAAGATTAAATCACATTGGCATGAGTTGAATAAAAATGAAAGTTTTAAATTAACACAATCATTGCTGTGCACAAGTCCCATAGGTTCCATAAGCAACGTGTGGCAAACACAACCATGAGAGCTTAGATCTCTTAATACATATTCAGGCTGCTCAAACCCTTGATACTGTGCCTAGGGAATAGCGCCAATTCTACCAATTCTGCGCGAGGCAATCTTGAATGGAGCACCAGAGCAAAAGGAACAGGCAGCATTGGGATTTGGAGAGGTGATCCGCCTGACTTCCCCTGAGGCACTGAAACCTTCTGTCGTGAACATCACTGGACCCCTCATTCGCATCCTGGGGGATCGCTTCTCCTGGAACATCAAGGTCCCTGTTTTGGACACTTTGGCACTTCTTCTTACCAAGGTATGCCTCCCCTTTCCTGCATATAAATTAATAAAGTTGGTTTTGTTATTCTTGAAATGTGGTCATTTAGTACAGCCAAACCAAAGGGAGGAACAGTTGAGTGTCTGATGAATATATCAGGAAGTCAGACAAAAAACATGCATTTTTGAGCCCTGACATGCTTATGGCAAAAAAAATGTTTGACTATGAGTGGGGAAGGCTAATAATATTCATTTATCACACCTGTTATCATGGTGAGAGTTGCCAAAGCCAATATAAATTTCTTTGCCTTATGCTTTGCATTTGCTAAATATTTCCATATCAGTTCAGTTTCTTTCATAGACATACTTATCTTTTTTCAACATGGCTTATCATGACTTGTATTTGTGCTTGAGAATGAAGTCACATGAGAGGAGAGGGGAATCAATTGACTTTATTGTTGTAGGTGGGGAGCCAGTTGAGGCCATTCCTGCCACAGCTGCAGACCACGTTTCTCAAAGCACTCAATGATGGACATCGAACTGTCAGACTGCGAGCAGCGCAAGCCCTCAGCTGCCTCATCGTCATTCACGTCCGGGCCGACCCCCTCTTCACAGACCTCCATTCCAGCATCAAGTCTGCTGATGACCCAGCTGTCATGTGTGTATTTGGGTGTAAAAGCCCTATCTGAATGTGTACCATAGATGATGAGCTCATTAATAAGAATAATGGCAAAGGTCAAAGCAATATGTCATAGACATTAGATTAAAGGAGAACCAATCAAGTTGAAGTTATAAGTGAGAAAACTTTCCAAAATTCATGCATACATTCTAATGTATAGGGCAGAGAAAGACCAAGACTTATTTTTCCCTCCCACTCAAAGTAAAGAAGCCCTGCTTTTTTATATGTAGGGACACAATGCTTTATGCCATGCGTTGTGTGGTGTCATCATCCGGCGACAAGATGGGAGACGGGATCCGCAAGACCATCCTTTCAACTCTTCTCGGTCTTGTCACCAGTGTTGAGGACTCGGTGCGACTCACTGCAGCCGGCTGCCTTGGTGCCCTCTGCCATTGGCTCAAGCCAGATGAGCTCAGTGCTGTCCTGACTGATCATATCCTAAGTATATATTTTAAAATATATTTTTGCATCTTTCCTCTTTAGTATTTTTTGCTTATAAATGGCATATATGATGTTCTTGTCAGATGATGACCTAACAAAGGACTGGCTGGCAAGGCATTGGAGTGTGGTGGCTTTGAGTGTGATTCTCAAAGAGTCTCCCAACACCATCCTTCAATCAGATTGGAATGAGAAGGTCAATCGAGTCATCTTTGCCTATCTCACAGCTGACAGGGTACGTTCTGGTGGTTTTGCATCGCTTCTTTGAGTCCAGTCTAATCTCATTTGTCCAAATGCAGATAGTCATCAATCTCTTTTGCACAGGTCCCTATTGTGATGGCAGGAGTACGTTGCTGTGGCTTCCTCCTCATGAACTGCATTCAGGAATCCAAGCCCATACCAGAGAAGATCCTTGTACCCTTTTGTCGTGTAAGTCCGAGCTCAACCCTTTCATTGCAGTGTTAGTAAATATAGTCAATCAGGCATTCACCTGACATCAATCCTTTACCTTCACTACTTTGGAGAATGTGCATAATTCAAATTAGTACCATCTTTCTTAAAACAAAAAAAAACCTGAAATATACTTGCATAGGGGGTGCTGCCTCAAAAATACTAAGCATTAAAAGGGAATTTCTGCATTTTCTTACTCACCATTATGTAACCTTTGACTGTCAGGACAAGAAGCAAAATCTAATATTGTCACTAAAGTATGCAAAATGAATATTCACTTAATATGCTTTCCTCTAACATTCTCTGTTGCATCTTCAGACAATGAATCACAGCAGCAATGAGGTGAAGCAACTAGTGGCAGTGGTTGCAGGGAAGTTGGCCTCGTGTGTCCCAGGTGGCCAGCCGTTACCACCAGAGATCCTGCGTCTGTTGCTCCCGCAGCTTGTCAATGGGACCAAGGAGAAGAACTCGGCTGTGAGGGCCTCCTCTGAGGCTGCTCTTGTTGCAGTTCTGAGACTCCGTGTCGGTGAGGAGACTCAACAGGTAAGCTCATGCTCTCTCATTCAGTTTTGCTTCATATTTGTCCTCTATTTATATAGGTGGGTACTGATTTGAATGCTGTAATGGGAAAATTTCATGTCGAAGCTCATATTCCATTCAAAAGTCATGCTTCCTTGAAAGTATGCATGAGGTGCTATGAGGTGGAATGATGGATGTGCAGAATACAACCCCTGACTCCTTCAAGTCCTTTGTTTGCCTTAAAAAAAAAGACTTTATTCTGCATTTGTTTCCATTGTTCAGGCTTTCAGACTGTGCCCTCTCCACCATGGCCTTATAATGGATTTTTATTTACTGTTTTTATTAGTTCTTTGCTGATTTGTAACCCTGGTTCCATTGCTATGGGTTTCAACAAATATGTAGTATTAAAAAAATTATTTATGTAAACAGTAAAATATAACAAAGATTTGCTATTGCCTAGCAGTTGGTAATATGTAGAGCAAACTCAGAAGTAGGTTTACCAATGCTAGGGTTGCATATCATTATCAGTCAAAGATTTCAAGTTGACTCAAATATCTTAGAACTAAAATTTATGTCATGGACTACCTTTTTCTGTTTTACAATAGGTTAATCAAATTATGGTAATTCATGATTTCCTCTATGAATCTTGCAAAGGAAGCTTTAATTTCTTAAAGAAAGCATAATTTATTGCACTGTCATCCTCCAGATGACTTGCTGTCATGTGATTCGTAATGAAATAGCATGATGGGAGGATTGTAGAAACTGCCTTACTACCTGATGAAGTATTCCTCTGCAGCAAGTTGGCATCTCCATTATAGGCAATATTTGAATTTTGCATTATTTTCCCATCTGTTTGCATAGTGTTACTTAATCAAAAGTAATGAGATTTTGTAAAGAAAGATATTCAATCACCCACCAAATAATAATGAACTTGTCACCAAATATTTTCAGCCTGCAAAATATTGACTCCATCACCAGATCACAATGAATTTTCACCAGATTGGAATCAGTCACCAAATTCTTATTTTTGATTTCACCAAATTTGCATTATCCCACACCAAAAAATTATCTCCTCATCGAACTTCTCAGCATTTGCAACCCTATCAAGGAATGAGTTTTTCTTTATTTCTGGTTAGACCTGTGATGTCAAGATGAGATTGTGAGATCATATCATGCTTTGGAGGGACTTTGGGGGAGGACCTGTGTAACTAGTCTCCTTGCGCTTGTGTGTGTACATGTATGGGAGTTGTGTACAGCACTGACTTTCAGTTTCTGTGTGCCTCTGTATTAGAGGTGCCATGGCAACTGGAGAGTTTGAGGACATTGAAACAAAGATGCCTTCATTGCCTGCAGTGATGGCAACCCCACAAGGGAAGAGGTTTGGAAAAGTGCACAAGAGTATCTAATCAGAAAACTGGAGCATTTGGAGAACTTAAAGAGAACAAGACTCTCCCTCTGAGTTGTGAGAGCTCCAAAATTTGAATGCACATGCCCTGTTTGGATCAAGACTGGCAGAAATTCACTTGGAATGCTAATTCACAGCAGGGATAGTCTGTGTGTTCTTTCCTGCAGGCCTGCTAAAAGAAAATTTATTTATTTTGACACATGAAATGTGACAATGATTTGGTGCTAACTCAATAAAATTTGGTGGTCATTTCATGGCATCTGGTGAAAATACTAAGGAGAATTTGGTGACATAAATTCATCAAGTGATGAAATAATACAATCTGGTGATGAATCATTACTTCTTCATGACATAATCAACATTATTTGATGATGGATTAAATACTAAAATATGACTAAAGTGAAGCTTGACTCTATTGGAAGTCAGCATCAGTGAAGAGCCGCAGGAAGTATGAATAGCCAGGTTTGTTCATTAGGAGTTAATTCATTTGCTGATCAGTGCAAAAAATTGCTTCTGGAAATTTTACAGAAATTTCTTCAGCAAATAATTTTTATTCATACAGTCGGAGTTGAGATAAATATGAGGTGGCCTGTATAAATGAAGTGTACTGATGTAGTATACAGTATATGCACTGAAACAAAAAATGAGGAAGTGATGTTAGCAATCTGCAATGGAAACCATTATTAGAGGTGATGTTTGCTGCTTTCTACATTGTTAGACATTCTCATGCATTAAGACATAAGTACTGTACATTCGTACATTAAGACGGTTGTCAGAGAAGCAATTGCTTCTGGGTTTTTGTCATTTTTGAAAATGTATGTGAAGGATACCTTCTGATGATCAATTTTGTAAGTAACTAGCGTTTGTCTTTTTTGCCGAATTTCATGATGGAAAAAAACCATGCATGATTTATTTTCCATGCAAGTTTTTCTCACCTTGCGTCATTTTGTGCTGACAGGCTGAGTTTTCTTTCTATCAACATAGTGAATCTTTCTATCAACGTAGTGAAATATTTTATAACAAGTAATTTTCTTTGTCATGTATATTGATGATGCAGCGATAAAAAGAACAAAGGCAAGAAGTGTGCCACTCATGCATGATTACCCTTGTTCTGTAGAAGATAATTTGGATATGTGACAAGTTTAAGTGAAACGGCTGTGAGCCGAAGTCGCAAACCCAAATGCAATTTCTTATTTGGCATTATCCACGACGAATGAGTGGGATTCACGATCGAACTCGTAAAATTTGGTTTCTCGTGGAGTTCTATCGCGATGACTGTGCCAACGATGCTGTTAATGATTCCCCCGAGCAGCCTCTTTAATGACGGATGACTCGCCCGTGTTGCAGCACTGCCTCCGCCTGCTGGAGGAGGGGGCGCAGGAGGCGCTGTCGGAGGTGATCTCGAAGGTGCTGCGCCGCGTGGCCCTCCAGCCCCAGGGCAAGGAGGAGGAGCTGGACGACACGCTTCTCACCTGACTAACGTGGTCAATAAACGGCCCTCCTTTGAATCGTCATCCGTGGTGGTCCCTTCCGTTAGATGCGTCCGGAGAGACAGGCCTGCAGCTCAGCTGCACGGTCACCTTTCGGTCCTGTCCCTCTCGTCATTCGGCGGGGAGCGATGCGGTCCCGTTCTTGTGTACTTTGAATTTTTAGCGGTCGGAATGAGTTGAGACGATTTTGTTGGAGGTGCCCTCGTTTTTTTTTTGACTCTTTATATATAAAGCTTGTGGATGGGTTTCACGGTTTTATGTCTTAGTTTTGTCTCCGAGTGCTTCGTCGGGACGCGACCGGCGGTGCCATGCGCCCGTGGAAGTACCGTGAAAGTACGCGGAGTCGTTCGATTCCGTCGGCGAGACCGTCTTCGTTTCTAGCAATTAAGCACCTTATCCTGGATTCCAGTATTGTCCATTTAAAGGAGGGATTTCCATGCCGTGACTTGCAACAAGGGAGTTTTTTCTTGCCGCTTCATCCTGCCCGGTCATTCCCTAGGTAAGGCAGTCGCCACTGGAAGCGACTTTTCATACATCTCGAGTCCGGTATGGTCCGAATCGGCGCCGATTGGTTCCGTGCCGATCCCGGTCCCGCGCCGATTCTGGTTCCGTGCCGATTTCTCCGCCCGTGGAAAGAGCCTGTAGGTGCGAGTGGGGCCCCGAGGATGGCCGTTTCGTCGCACACGGGGTGAGCAATCTTTCCCGTTTGAAATTTGGGGATCTTGCACCTTAAACTATTTTTTGTGATTTCAATCGTGGGAAAAGCGCGGTGTTCAGCTGAGATTGGTTTCACGAAACCAGTTTCAGTTTCGTGCCGGCGCTGCTTGTACCTGATGTTATGTGGAATCTCGTGGAATTAATTTGAAATTTTTTCCCTCTCCACCCGGGAATAGTGTCGACTGGATAGTTTTTTTTTTTTTTTCTTTTG
>CAJPEV010000745.1:0-13400 GCA_905338385.1 Darwinula stevensoni | reverse complement strand
CCCCCCCCCCCCCCCCCTCCGGGTTTTCTATGGGGTTGCTTTGAGGTTTGCGTCGCCCCGTCCACGGCGACGAATGGGGATTTGAGGTTCATCGCCGAGATGATCGGGGTTAATGTTGCGCGACGGAAGACGGCGAAGCGCGCCGTCCCGCGGATCCAACCCGATTCTTTTTTTTGTTTGTTTGTTTGAGGTTTCGATGAGAAAGTCCGAAAAGCAGAAGAGTGGGGCTATGCCGCGACCCACGGGCCGCTTGCGGCCCCGGGAGAGGTAAGTGAGTTGTGGAAAAAAAATCATGCGCCGTCGTGGTCGATTCGGAAACGGAAGAAAAAATTGCAGGTATTTAAACTGAGGGGTTCCTCCCCGGTAAATTCGTGTTGTTTGTCTCACGGATTAATCGATGCATCTGTGTTCAAGGATGCAAAACTGACACGAACATCAATTAATTGTTTGTTTAGGTGTCGCTGCATGCCCGACGCTGCGTTATCTGCGTTATTACACATTGGTGACGGGCCCCGAGAAATCTCGTAGTACGTTGGTTGGTGGTTGGTTGGTGACCGGTCACCAACCGCTCGCGAGCGTACTACGAGATTTCTCGGGGCCCGTCACCAATGTGTTAAGAAGACGAACGAAATTAAAATTCTTTCTAGTTTTGTCCACTTTGGCGCATTTTTGGCCGCGCTTTTATCGGGTTTATCAGCGGCTTGGAGTGCTTCAAGCATTTATTTTTTTTTTTTTTCCATTTACCACTTTTGTCTTCGTGAGAGGCCTGGCAATTATGCATGGCGGCGATGCTGCATCGTGTGCGAAGGAATTTCGGTTGGGTGGGGGAAGTCATGGGTAAAAACTCGTTGAAAATCCTGAAGGGAACGTACACGAGGTTCATAACGATCCAGGTATGCCGCTGCCTATAGCAACGTGGTAGTTATCTGTACGGTGCGCTATACCATGGAGATTCGCTTGCGTCGCGGCAGCGCTCCGTGCCGGACCGATCGCGGTCGGCGCGTGCCTCTGTCGGACCTGTCTTGAGGCTGCCTTTGTGATGGAGGTGTCGTCGGGGATGGAGCAGTGCCAAACCGTTGGAGGTGTCGTTGGACACGAAGCAGCGCCGTGGCATCCGTTTCGACGTTCGGCGGGGTTCGACGACCCAGAGCACCGACACGGAAATGCAGCAGACCGATGGCGACGAGCGTCCACCACGGGCGGCATGGACGCTTCGCGCCCGGCGACGTCCACGTCTCACGGAAACGGGTGACCGGCCGAGAAGTCGGCGCCAGTAGGATCCGACTCCTTCCCCGTCGGAGCCGACTCCTTCCCCATCGGAGAGCTTCCAGCAGCGGCAGTTCTCGGTCGGCGACGCCCACGCCGTCCCGTCCACCCACGCGACCGACGACACCTCTATCGCAACGGTGGCCCCAACGACAGGGGCACGTTGCTACAGGCAACGGTATGGCTGCATTCTAAGTAATAAATGAACAGAAGATTGCGTAAAACTTCTCCGTTGTTCCACCGTCGGAGATATGCCTTCACACCATCGATCGCATTCGCTATGGAACTATTTAGTGTGATTCGTTGCTTCGCACCATGCCGTCACGGATCGAACCCTCTCCCCCCCCAACCGAAATTCCTTCGCACACGATGCAGCATCGCCGCCATGCATAATTGCCAGGCCTCTCACGAAGACAAAAGTGGTATCCCCCCCCCCCCCCCCCCCCCCCCCCCCCACCTTGTAAAAATATCATTTAATAATTTCCTGGCTTGAAAGTCACCATTATTTTCTGTAAAAATAAAATGCCGTTGCTTAAATAAAAGCCTTTAATTTGCTTGCGGACTGGCGGTCGAGAAATATTAGTCTTAGGTACGTAAACCCTTTCGATCTGAAGTTCGAAAAACCAAATTTTTTGTAATTTCATTGGAGTCCTTTGAATAATTTCCATGTAAGGTGACCAGGGGACTCGGTCGGGGGTGTCCGGCGATGGACATGCTTGTTCTGTGCTGAATTCATTGGAGAAAGGGGATTGATAGCAGAAGTGGCAAGGAGGGAAGGCATTGCTTGGAAGGGAGGTGGTGGCAAGGAGGGAAGGCGTTGCTTGGAAGGGAGGTGGTGGCAAGGAGGGAAGGCGTTGCTTGGAAGGGAGGTGGTGGCAAGGAGGGAAGGCGTTGCTTGGAAGGGAGGTGGTGGCAAGGAGGGAAGGCGATGCTTGGAAGGGAGGTGGTGGCAGGGAAAGGAGGGAGGACGCCCGTCGACCCACGCTGGAGTACTCTACGATGGACGTGCATGTCTTGAAAATGTGAAAGTGAACGCTCAGGATTTCTGGGGTGGACGTTTCCCACGTGGATGGTGACGAAAGAGTGTCCAAGGATACTTCGTTTACGTCCTGGAAATCCATTTGGAAATGTAAGAGAGATCGGCTTTCCTAGCAAATTTCGGCGTGGATTTTGCCAAGCCAAAACGGAGTGGGAAGATGGCGAAGATCGTCTCTGCTGACTCAGAGGGACGGAAGTCGCACTCCTTCTACGCCTTGCAAGAGAAGAGAGAAGGCGGCGTTCTCCCCGGCACTACGGTCGGTGGGATTCCACTCCGTCATTCTTCCATCCACTCGGTCATGCTTCCCTCCCTACCGTCCTTCCATCTCCTCGGGCCGGAGAAGAATTCGCGAGGATCATGCTGATCGAGCGCTGACCGATTCCAGCAGGCATCGGCTTTCAAAAAGGACTTCGGTCGGTTCGAGAGTGGAACTTCGGTGTCGTCGCGACCGCTTCAGAACCCGAGTGAGAGTCGGCCAAGAAACGGAATGCTCGAAAGGACGTGCAACTGGGCCCAGTGGCCATGCGAATGGGAAAGGGAGCGGAGGTCGAAAGACATCCATCCATCCAGAGCCATAAGAGTGGAGATCGGCAGACATCCACAATTTAAAGAGCGGAGGGCGAACGATCCAGAGCCTGAAAAGTGGTGGGAATTTCCTTCTTCCACCCTCCGCCCCAGTCTCGTTAATAACGTCCGTCCGATTCCGTCGACCAACAATTCCATCGTTCCCTCGGGAACCGTCGGCCCCAAAGTCACACCAGTGTCGCTATGGACTTCACGGTCCGGTCCGACTGCAAAGCGGGCCCGGGGAGTTCAAGTTCGACCGAACTCATTTTGAAATCGGTGATCGAGTCACGATTACAGGGCCGATTTGTATGCAGCCTTTTTTTTTTTTCTCTCCTTCGTCGCACCGGCACCCACACACTGGATGAATTTCATTGCGCAAGCCCATGCCGTCGCATCGTATTAAATTGGAATTCACCCTTGAGCCTTTCCGGTCCTGCTTTTCCTGGAAGGCTGTACTATTTATTGTCATATTTTCCGTAGGAATTTTTTTTATTCATGTAAAATTTTAATGATTTATTATTATTTATTATTGTCGAACGGAACGTGGGGTCCAGCCCTCGTGATCCCACGAGATCGTGTCTCGTGTCGACGTCGTTTCTATGGATGCGATCCGCTTATCGTTTGAGGATATTAGGTCTTTTTATTCTGCATAAATATTGCGATAAAAAAAAAGGTCCCGTCGTGAGCCTTTCCGGGCTCTACCCCTCGCACCGGACTCCGGTGAAATGCCTCATCGGAATCGATGGAGCTCCGAGTCGCGCCTCTTGCAAGAATCGATACGTTTTTTTCTCGCGGTCTATGATGGGTCCATGCCGGGTCTACGACTGGTCTATGGGACAGACCTCGAGGATCAGCCAGGTCCGCTTATCGCCTTTCCACGCAACCGTGAGATCTCGCCCGACTTCGGGGGAAAAAAAAAGGTTCACAGAACCCAAAGAGGCTATCGCATGCGGAAAAAAGACCATCGCGCGTGGAAAAGACAATCTTCCTGTTCCGCCCGGTATCGAATCGATCCGGGAGATTCTGATACTGTTCTACTGTTCTACTTAGAGATACTGTTCCTTAATTGGTGCCCCCCCTCCCGTCACGCGTTCCATTTATACTCGGATATCGATGGGGATCCCTGTTGCAATGGCTTGAGCTTTCCGGGTTTGTCGGCTTTTTTCCGGGTTCGCATCCCCCGTCATGGTCCACCCCAGTCCCCGTTTCTCATCGATTTTCGTCGGCCGGGCGATTCCGAGTTTCTCTCGAAGTGCCCGGCGATTCGGGGACCGATTCGTGTCGATGCAGGTACTCGGGATTAGTCACCGCATCGGCTTGCCCTCTCGAGGGTCGTGCGTCTAATCGTTATCTACCGTTGTTCGCATAGTGACAAGGGAAAATGGCAATAATTCCGAAAGGCCTTTATCTCGCCTTTTACTGTTTTCGTACTATCTTCCATTGCCGTGTCGATTCCCCATACATATTCCACTAGCGAGTTTGTTTGCCCTTCGGGGAAAAAAACTCGCTATTGTCGCGCCTTCGGTGCTCCATTACCAGGATAGTGATTCATTCAATAATTTATTTTCAAAGGGGCAAAAACCTATTAAAAGTGTGTGCCCATCGGAATTTGCATCGAGAGAGAACAAACCGATATTTTCATTGGAATAACTTCTCACATTGTTTCTTGTGTGCCTAACTTCAAATTTCTTCATAATCTGCCCTGATGGATCATATTTGAAAAGTACTCAGCAATCGAACAGGTACTTCTGCTCAAAGTTTCAACTTTCTTTTGTTCTCTCCTTCATTGAATCGGAAAAGTTTCCGGGAAAAGCACCTTTTCAAAAAATAAAAGCCCCCAGGGCATGTATCCAAAACTTGACATTTTTCCTGAACTCAGAGTCTCAGTATGTACGTCCTTGTGACGTTTCGGCTTTCCATGTTCATCCGTTTGACTGATGCAAAAAAATATATTTGGAAATATCTCCCCCTGAAATTTGTGCCCCCAGGGCATTTACCTCCAAAGCCTGAATTTTTCGGAATTCAGATTCTTAAAAGGTACTTATGTATCAAGTTTCCCCTTTCTTTCTCTGGCCAATTCGCTTGGACAAAAAATTATTGGAAAACGTCACCTCCATCTGAAACTTGACATTTTCCCTGAAATTTCTCTCTTAGTCCATGCCAAGTTTCAGCTTTCCATGTCTCCGTTTGACTGAAGCAAATATATATAATTGAAAACATATCCCCCCAAAATGGGTCCCCCCAGGGCATGTACCTCCAAAGTCGGATTTTTTCTGAACTCTGCATCCCAAAAGGCACATGTGTACCAAGTTTCAGATTTCTAACTTCTCTAGAACGTGGTTAGAATTAGCGTCAGGCAGTCAGTCACGATCCTCTATATATATTAGATATGAGAGGAAGAAAAAACTGTTTGGAGTATGACCTCAACCAAGTACTGGCCTTAGCCATGTGCCACATGTGCCCCCGCACAGGGCGCAAATTCAACAGGTGCGCCAAAACGTGACTGAATGAAACAATAATGAATGCCACCCTCAGTTTTATTTCAATAAGTGGAAGCCCATCCTGATCGAAATGTGTGTGTGTAGGGGGGGGGGGGGGGTTTCTTTGCACAGGGCGCCGAAATGGCTAGGGCCGGCCCTGCCCCAACCTATGAAGTTGATTGAAAATCTGCTCAGACGAAGTGCCTCCTCATCTCATTATTCTCTTCATGCGAATCATGTCACCATCCTCGAGTTTCCTGCTAAAAAAATCTCACCTCTGGCGAAGATGGCGGGAACGGAACCATCGTTCTATTTGGGTTCGGTAAACCGTGAAAACTTGCCGTGCCTTTACCGCATTCTACCTCTCGGGCGTCGAGCTGCGCGATCGGATGTCACATATGATGTCATATAGGATGTCGCGCGGTATCTGCATGCAGCGGCAATGGAACGGGCGGGGGCGTCGTGCATGCCATCCGCTGCTTCTGGAGTGGTGGGGCTACGTGAGGAGCGATGGGTTCCGTTTTTTTTTTTTTTTAAGGAATGGCGTGGCGTGACTTTGGCTTTTACAAAACTGACTTGCGTTAGGTATGGCACGTCGTTCAAGGAAAGTCAGTCACAATGACTTTTCCGGGGAGAAAGTTCTGTTTCGGCTGGATCCTTCGTTCCCTACGTTCTGCTCACCTGCTTAAAAAAAAAATTTAATTAAATGATTTTAAAAGAATTGGTGGATGAGGTGGAAGGAGATTCCAAAGGTGTGGAACGCCTCGTCAGGGTTCTCAGATGGGTCAGGGTTGTCAGGCGGCTCGAGTCGGTTCAAGGGCATGTCATTCGTCAACGCATTTCCCTTAAGCGAATCTGCTCGCAGTTCGAAGCAACCTAAATAATTTTCAAAGCCGTACCAGAACAAGAAGCGCAACGGTCGCGGAGTGAGTCGACTGTCGTACTTGGCATTCATTCCTCGGTAATTCCGTAGTTGTTTCGTGGCAGCGATCCCCTGCGTCTCTCATCCGTTGTAGGAAGAAACTGAAAAGTATCCGAGAATCTGTAGTGGCTTGCATCTTATGAATTGGAGTAAATGGGCGCTCTAGATACGATAAAGATCCAGTCCAATAGGGAATCTGAAGTAGAAGGAAATGAGAAAACGCGAGACGACAGCCCTGCCCCTCCACGAATACGCTCTTCCACCCTCTGCATACATAGTGAGGTTACGAATAATTAATCGCATTACCTCCCTTATTTTTTCCTGTCATTTTGGGGCCGTTACTTTTTTTTAGGGCGGGTGGGGGGAGGGAGAGGAAGAGAACAAGAACGAACCGGACTTTTTTAAATACTTATTTCAACGTAGGCATTGCCGAAAATGAAGTGATTTTCGACTGATTACGTTCTTCCCTTCCGTGGCGAAAGCGGGAATGACTTAGTTCCTGCTTGAGTGATTGATTAGCCTGGGGCAGTTATATTGAGAAAACAGATGTCGCTTAGTTGGATGACGCGTAGCGCCGTTCAGAAAGGGGTAAGAGATGTGCAGGCGATCGATGTTTCCGGATTACAGCAATTGCAGATTGATGTATTCCTCGTGGCCGGTTTTGTGGATCGTCTGACGAAGCGGATCCTCTGGACATGGTGGTCTCTGTGTCTGGGGGGAATCAATTCGATCCGTAAGCGATCTATGATGGAGATTTTTTTTTTTTCAAAAACGTTATATTCACAGTTTCGAGGAGGCTGTGCTTGGAAGAGCCTGAGAGGGCAATCGGTCGGTCTCATTATTCTCTTGTTAGCTCTGGCTTAAACTGACTTTTTTTCACGCGATAAGCAGCTATTTTTGGCACGGAATCTTGAGCGCATGTCAGCGACGGTGCCTATGGTTACACCATGCATTCATGGCGACGTACATGCGCCCAGTCGTTCGAATTGTGGGGTGGGAGCCGGAGGCGGAACAGTGAAGGGTGAAGAGGATCTTCCCTTCACCTGATCCGGCATGTGTTCTCTCCTGAGTGTTTTGGAGAGCAGTTTATCTAGATTGCTGGTCGAATGTGCCCAAGCCTGCATAATCGGAAGCAAGGCCAATAGCGATAAGATAGTCACTATATCCAAACTTCTCAGAACTCAGTCGTACTCAGGGCGTTGCAGCAGTTGCTCTCTTCGTATCACTTGCCCTCCATTTGAGAGTGGGAGGTAGCAGTCCTATCGCTCACAACTCGGACGTCCATTGGCGAACGTTGCAGGTTCGACCCCACCTCTACCTTTGTTTTTGTTCATCTGCACTCTAGTAGTTCAGAAGCCTAATAACACTGCATGTAGCCAAGATTAAAATAAAAAAAGAAGAGGTGGTGGTGAGGAGGGGTAAAGGAAAACTCCTTCACTCACGTCCATTGAAGTACATCCATTTGTGAAGTTGATATTTTAGCAGAGATTTTTGGTATTATAAGCTCTCCTGAACAGATGTAAGTTGCATGGCAAAACTTGGCATGGATATTGCTATTAGACTTTTAAAAATGTTCAGTGCAAAGGACATGCTAAAAGTTGAAATGCAATGGAAAATGTGTGGAAAGAAGGTTGTTGCTCTTGTGGCTGAACTGGTTTCCTTTGAGTGCATCTTCTCACATGCTGTCATCCCTAAAGGAATTAAATCTCTCCCTCCAAGAAGAGTAAGTGTATCAAGACCAAATTTCACTCTGGGACTTGTTTAGTAATCAAGATCTATTTCAGGGGATTTCCAAGGTATTCCTTAGTCTTGTGCACACTGTCAAATCCTATGAACATGCACATAAACCTCAACTTTGTTATGTGCTCACAATTCCCCGATAAGGACTGAACCTCAACTCCCATGTACAACACGGAATGCACTGCCCGACATAGCAGCAAGCAGGATGAATGCCCAGTAGACCTTGTTGCCCATGTATACAAGAGATACGATTGCCCCTGTGATTGCCTTTTCCCATCCAATCAGGCCTATCACCATCTCATCTGAGATTGGGAAGGTAATACTACCTATTTAAGCTGCCCACTTATATAGGCTGCACTAGTATGCACATGTATGACATCCACAACTGACTAACATCACCTCTAGCAGTGCATACTGTTAGAGGTGTCTTGTACCTTGTATCTTGTGTACAATTGGTGTGCACAAGACGAAGGAATACCCATATCCAGACAGGTTACCAGGCATTGTAATATGTAAGTGATTGCCATACTTTTGGGAGCTTGCCATGCATTACTTATTGGTACTTGGTGGACAGTGGGTTGTGAGTCATTCTCACATTTTCTAGTGGTTATAAGAAAAATAGCTGGAAGTTTTGGTATCTTGCAAACTAAGTAAGGAACAGTTTCACACATGTCCCACATGAAAAATCTGGTTACCTGGTATTCATCTATGGTGTGACCTGCCATACTATATGCATCTATAGTATGACCCATCACTGAAAAATATTGCTGTACTGTATTGTGTGAACTACACAAGTAATATCGGGTCACTGCATGGACAGTTGTATCCATGCTCTCAGTGCTGATAGGGCCTCTACAGCCCATTGCTAATGGCCTGATCATTTGGGAAGGCACTGCTGTCCACCCTCTTATCCCTCATTGGCACTGTATTAGCAGTATAAAGCATCAACAACACACACAATCTGTCTCCATGCATTTTGCTTCACCTGTTCCTATGCAGGCACTTGAGTAAGTACATATTATTGCTTTCCTATTTTACTTGAATATATCAGAATATTCCATTCATGGTAACATAAGTTGACAGGTTGTTTGTGTTCTAGTGAACAGGCCATGTTTGCCCTCAAGTTTTGCACCATGAGTGAGGTGAGTACTGTTGCTTGGTTACAGGCACAAGGTGTATTTCAGGACCCAGCGGTACCTCCTTGATGTACCCATCTTGGATGTGATGGGGTTGATTGTTTCAGTTTAAGTGAACTGCAGATTAGCCTGTTCTTATTTGGAGGTGTGGGTCACATGACAGACTGAGGTGGATCACAAACCCACATGGGTCACACCAGAGACAATGACTGGTTACCATATGTCCAAATCCCCTGGACCTCCTTCTTTGCTACATCCCTGTAGTGATTGGGTGTTACAGTGATTTTTGATTGATTGCATCCCTCCCAACTGTGGGGGAGGGAAACACTTCCCTCTTCAGTGGGTGGGAGGGGGGGGCAATCAATTAAAGGTCACTATATAAGAGTTTTTCCGGGAGTCATACAGTTTTCCACTAGACTCGGACACCCAGACATGATTGGGTAGTTCACCATGCATGGGTGTTGAAGTCAAGTGAAATAATTGTATGAAGTGTATGAACTGAATGAAAAGGTCCATGTAGAAGCAGAACCCTTTGAGATGCCTGGATCAAGGGTTACCTTGGACGGGTTTAGGAAAAAAGCCACCCGGAAATAAGACACCCAAATTAGGCAAAGGTAGAAAAGTGCCATCCAGTTATGTTCAGGTCAGATTAAAGACTCATTCATTTTTGTGACATTTAGTGATATTGATGTCATGTAATTTGATCAACTTCACTGAAATGTTATTAAACATAAAACAAAGTTCAACTTCAGCCCATTCCGTAAAAATGAATATTATGGCTGGAAATCTTTTGCTTTTGGCCGTGTCGCAGGATGAGATGATTGCACTCACCCTGCACTTGGAATTTTTTCTCAAACAACAATTGCTCTGGGGCCATGTAAGGTTTTTATTTTATTTTATCTCCCTCATATCCACTTTCACTCCTTTTTCCGGGGGGTGGAGAGGATTAGGATTAGCTCCCCTCCTCAATCCACCACCCTGAACCGCCCAATGTCCCCACCCCCATTTCCATCAGCAGTCTTTAAGTCCATGTTCATAACGGGACAGTCCTTCCCTACATTATAATGTAGGAAAATAATATTTCTTTAGAATCGATAATTTCTTCACGAAAGTTAGCTCTCTACAAAAACGGAAAAGGTAAGTCAATGAATGGAAACGAAAAATCAATAATATATTAATTGAAAAATTGGTGGCAATTCATTGAATATTAAAAACATAGATAAGTCACATAACTGCATGAATGTGTCTTAAGGTCGCCAAGTGAATGTCTTTAATTATCTGATAGGTATAAATATATATAAATGAGAATTAAGCAATGACCTGGGTGGCTTTTTTCCGTTTTTGTCAATTCTGGGGGTCTTTTTTCCGGGTGGCTTTTTTCCGAACCCCGAACCCTTTTCCAAGGTGACATTTTTCCGAACTCTCTGGTCTCCAGTGGTTTCTCTCTCAATGGTTTTTTCGTGAACGTTCGTCGCCTTGATATTCAGTCCAGGAAACTTGTCCTCTCAAATGTAGCCCCGGAAATCCCTGATTCCGTCCTTCTCGATGCAATTTCCCCTCTTGGGAAGATTACCTCAAGTTTCTCGATCATGGGTGCATCCTTGAGAAATCCTTCCCATTAGCAATCCCTCCAATAAACGGATCCTGATAAGTAATATGAAAGCTTACTCGAAATGTACAATAGAAATTTAGCATATTTAATCTTCATATTAATCCCATACGCGCTCTGGCGTATCGATACGGAAGTATTTGTGAAAGAGACATTGAATTATGAGTTTTTCTTTCTAAAAATTATTAAATGGTTATACACTTGTGACCTCGACATTGCGTGATTGATTCCTTTGAAAAGGCAGGATAATATGTTCAGGAATGGAAATGAAATAATAATATACATGCACTATGTTATTGCACTAACCTGTCTTCTGTTGCGTGGTCTTGGCATCATTCATGATGTTTGTGATCACCTTGCGGGCTTGTAATTTTCCAGGTTCTGGAGCATGATGATGTTGCCCTCACCTGCTGACAACCTGCTCTCCTTCAGTTGTAGCTCTGAAATTGCAATTTCCTTTGTATCTTCTATAGAGGCACTCCCAATACGTTCTTCGTCCGTCCTTGCTCATCTTGTTTTGTGTGAGCAGATAGCCCTCAAGAACAAGAAGATTCTTGCCTTTTTCGCCCTTCACGAACTCCATGAGTGCACGAACTCTCACACCGTCCAAGCACTGACCACTTAATGATCTGATTCCTAAGCCACCCAACTTCTCCACGTATAGCCGCGTTTTAGATTTTGATCGACATCTTGTCGATCGTCTCATCTCTGGCGGCCGAGAGGATTATCTTACAACCGTTTCTGTCGCCTTTTTCATTTTTTTTCCTTTTCCCGTGAGAATCTTTATCAATGATCTGACTTGCATTGTATCGGCAATCATGTTCCCTAAAGGAAAAAAGTTTACTTAGGTGGGAGGCGAAAAAGGCAAGAATCTTCTTGTTCTTGAGGGCTATCTGCTCACACAAAACAAGATGAGCAAGGACGGACGAAGAACGTATTGGGAGTGCCTCTATAGAAGAAACCACGGAAACTGCAATTTTAGAGCTACAACTGAAGGAGAGCAGGTTGTCAGCAGGCGAGGGCAACATCGTCATGCTCCAGAACCTGGAAAATTACAAGTGATCGCAAACATCGTGAATTATGTACCCCTTCAGAGACAAACAAGGAGGTGAACTATAAATCGGACCATAGACATGAAGGAGATGGAGACGGTCGATAGCCCTCCTTCCGTGACCGTGAGATCGGAAAACCGTGATCGGGGAATTGACCGGACACCCGTGAATGTATGTTTCTCATATATTTCTTGACCTAAGTTCGGACGCAACGAAAGTACAACAATTATCTGATCAGTGCACGTGCATTCTACGTAACAGGACTCCATGTCCTCCTAGTTTCCTGGAAAGTAAGAATTGAGTGCAGAAAGTAACAGTCACGTTTGAAACGTTTTGAAAGTAAGGTTCCCTTCTTACGGTTTCTTGAAAAAATCATCCTCTTCGAGATTGGTCTAAGCCAAATATCTTGGAATTGTGCAAAGTCATCATGGCCACCGCATTTCCTTCGCTCAGTAACATTTTCATCTCATGTTAGGAAGAACCATTTTTGGAGACGGCCTCGCGAATGCTTAGTTTTGTAACAAAGTTTGCAAGTGTCCGAAGTGGTCCGGGCGGGTCTTACCAAACTCTCTTTCAGGATAAAATGTTTTTAAAATTTCAATTCCATGTCCCCGTCTTCATGCAGTTGCACAATTGGACCCCAGAAGCCGGTGAAGAATGATGGACGTTTTTCTATGGTGCAATGGAGGTAGTAGGCTTGTTTCACTTTTTTTTTCTAATGCATCTCTAAAAAGGAGTGATTGGCTTCTCACCATTCTGTTTCTGAAAGGTAAGACGTATGATTTGTAGATTTTGCTCTTGGCAAGCGTCAAGATGAAGTCAATGATGGAGATTTCTGATTTTGTAAGGAAAGGAAAGCACGTTCTGGGTAAATGTAGAAGAGAAACAGTTTGACATTCAGGGTTGTCAGCATGAATCATTTTCAAAATTTATTCAATGTATACACTCATTTCCTTTAATGAGGGACATTCAATAAACATATGGATTAAGGTCCGCAGACTGCCACATGAAGGACATAATGGAGAAGAGTTGCTGTTCATTTTAGATTTCAAAACTGGGGACACTAGAGAATTGTGTAGAAGTCCCCAGTGGATGTCACCATCTTTTTTTTTCTGAGGGGAGCCGGTAAAAGGATTTCCAGATGGGGACAAATTTTTCTGTGCCTGGGAGAAAGCATTGGGATTTCAAAAGGACTTTAATATGTCATAGCACATAGCATCAACAAGCACACCATATCTAAAATGCCATAGCGCAGACAATGAAAACCAGACATACTTGTAAGAATCTCCGACACGTTCAGGATAAAAAATAAAAAAAAGAAGTATAAAAAATTTGCACCACTGAACAGCAATGGGCCCGGTGAGAAACCGATCTATGTGCAATTCATCTCATTCTTAACAACTGTTATCATCAGGAAGTATTCTTTGGCACAGATTCTGGGATTTCAAATGGACTTTGATAATAATAATAATACGTCAAGATTAAAATAATAATAATAATAATTGAGAAGCACTTCATGTACAACGGAAACGATTTCAATCACAAAAGGGGGCAATACACTTTAAAACCTGCATAGGATTGGGATTGGG
>CAJPEV010000744.1:42985-89451 GCA_905338385.1 Darwinula stevensoni | reverse complement strand
GGGGGGGGGGGGGGGGGGGGGGGGGACGAATCTTCAAGAGTCTTTAAGAATCTTTAAGACGCAACCGACAGAGAATGATGAATGCAGACTCTCGAACTGACACGTGACAAAATATTTAGACATTTCCACGCCATGGCCTGTGAAACTTTTTCTTCGCCTAAACACCATGTCGATTAAAAAAAGCTGTTCGTTTCCGCTTTCATCTGCATCAAGCATCAAGAAGATGGGAGTGGCAATTAGTGTTGGCAATTGCAATTTTTTTTTGCATCAGCCACAGCTGATGCAGTGATGAGATCAAGATTTTTTCAGACCTTTTTTTTCTTATCAGGTTGGAACCATTTATGGTTACCGCTTCTAATTTTTTTTTCGCAACAGTTTGATAAACGCTTGAATTGAGGAGTTCTCTGGAAAAGGGGCGTATGTGTCCATGCGCTGCTTAAGGTCATGACCTTAAGTCATAGGATAGGGTAGTCAGCCAGTAGTCAGCCAGTAGTTTGGCTGTCTCCACGAATATTCCAGTGGCTCTTTCATGCCGAACGACTTTGGTGAAAAAATTTTGTCCTTTTAAACTGAAAGTGAAAATGAGGAAGAAACAGACACGAGGATTCATTCAAACCTCCGGAAGGATGCGAGAAGTTGGAGATGTCTATGAAACAGTTGCAAATTTTGATGATGGATGCATTAATAATGGATCACTGCTGAGTGATTGGTGAATGAAACATGCCCGGAATATTCACATTTTCATTCCTCTTCTTCAAGAAAGAGTTTATTTGAAATCTAGATGGATTTATTCATTAATTATTATTTTCAACTGGAAAGGAGTGGCGAAAGACTCGTTGGGAAAAGTTTCAGCAGTGGAAAGAGGGCGTAAACACTTTCTGCCTGCATCCCGGCAATGTGAGATGAAAAGAAATTCATTAAAACCCCAAGTTCAATTGGAAAAAGGTCTAAGATACCATTTCACTGATAATTAAGTTATGACCAGCTTCAGATTAGCTATGAGAAGTTTTTATCGTTTATCTCGAACTGCATCTTTTGCACATACGCTCTTTTTCTGGAAAACTCCTCAATTGCTGGATTGGTGGCGAAGAGGTTCTTTCGGTTGTTGAAGTACGAATTAATTGGGTTCATCCATTTCCTCCCTTCATGAGAGGATGGGAAACATGAAGTATGATTAAGGAGACTAATTAGAGGAATTTTGCCAGTTAGAATAAGATGCTGAGGACCAGTTGAAGGTACAGTCTATGAGATGAAATCAGTCAATTTGTTGATTTCATAATTGAGGATTGAGATAGAATGGGGCAATAGTGTGGTCACAGGTGGAGCCCATGGGCCTTGAACTTCAAAATGAGAGCTGGAGTCGCTACAAAGCATGAAAACGTAACAACCAAGTAGGTCTAGATGATATAACTGAAGTATCAACAAGATGGTCATGCTTCCCCTCGGGGCGACTGAGACTTCAGGTGTCTCACAGATCCTCCGATGTGGACTCAGTATGGTTCTGTGGACATCGTTGCCTTCAGGGCCTTGGTGTGTTTCATCACAAGGGTTATATGCTTACATGTCCTTCCTCGCAATAGTGCTGCCATCTCTATATCGACAACGAAAGTCCATCTTTCTCTTCTTGTTTTGGAACAATGACCTTTGCTTCCCAGTTTTTATTTCAAATGGAGAGGATGCCCCTGAGACTAATCACAGAGTGCATTTATGAATTAGGAGTACTTGGGAAATTCTCTTCTCCCATTGAAATTGTGAAATCTATTTTGTCCAGGCACAAAACATGCAATAATCGAAGTGATTGCTCCAAAGAATCGATTAAGGACCTTTGAAATTCACATTTTAGTTTACATGTCAAACTTCCTGCAATGCAACATAGTGGTCAAGGAGGGTTGAGTCCCTTGTGGCAAAATGACTTTCCCACTCCAGTGTGTGCATTCAGCAGGAAGCCAACTGCTCTACCTTTCCTTTCCAACTGCAATCAAACCCTACAATCTAATCCAGAAATAATCTGAAACTTGCAAGAGACACGATTCCAGATCACCTTCGATCTCTGCACGATGTTACGAGTCGTGAGGTTCCAGTGATAAAAATAGCATATGTTGTATTCCAGAAGAAGCAACATGATAAAAATGCCATAAGAATCTAAGTAGGAAGACAAACGGAAGAGAAGAAATGTCACAGCAAATGGATCAGAGTTCCGTCTCGGAGGCGAGACTCGGGTGGGAGGCTCGGTGGGCCAGCCGTTCCTCGAGGTATGATATCTTTCCCTTCATGCTCCGAATCTGGTAGAAGCCATAAAAAAATATGAAAAGCAGAAAGCAGAAAGGGTAACGAGAGGGTGGAGAGACTCTAGACGGACCTGTGCGGCATGAGTCTCGACCAGAGTGAGCATCTGTCGCTCGAGGCGCTTGTTCTTGCCCTCGGTGCGTCGTTTGCATCGCTCTATCGCTTGCATCAATGCCCTGTAGCACCACGACAACAGTTGCAATGAGAACTTCAACATGCTTGCCTAGTTTTGAGAAATATCAGCAAGGAGGGAGAGCAATGTACATACGCATTGGCTCGTTTCAGGTCGGCCGTGAATTCCGACGACTGCTGCAGCCTGAGCTCACAGTTGCGGTTGAGTTTCTCGAGAAGGTTCGTCAGCTCGGAGACCTTGGTCCTCAAACGCCTCTCCTTCCTCATGGATTCGATCAGTTTCCGATGCTTCTCGGCTTCTGACATGCGGCACACCTGATCTTCGACTCCATCCTGTAGCCCATATTGGTCTTAATTCATTCTCCCTTCATGGCTAATTAAATTGTTCTCAGGGTATTTTCAATCATTTTCAACATATGATCAAGATGAATACAAAAAGCATTTCCCTCAATTCCTCATGAGAAGCTCAGGAAAAATTGTTGAAGACATTGGAAAGTATATCATTTCCATATAAAAGGCCTCTCAAGATAGTATTCAGGGCTGACTAAGAACTAATAACTTTCAGTTCCGCAGACAAGACACTTGAATTTTGATTAAATTGCTGCATTCCGATATCCAGACATACTCGTAGCCTTCAGAATCAAAGCACTTCTCTGTCGGCTTGGAATATGCACAGTAAAGAAATTTTAGTTTTGAAGAAAAGTAACAGATCCATCCTGACAGATGATCCCTCTTTGGTCAGTCTCAGGAAAGTGAGGGGGGAACCACATGAGGTTATAAGCGAGCAAGAGCAACTGACATGGGTTTGTCGGGCAGATGGGTCTTTGGTTTCCCTTAATTCAGCATGGAGGAGTTGGATCTGGGTGCGAAGGACGTTTTCGTGTGTCTCTTTTCCCTCCAGTCGTAGGTCCAGAGACGACTTCTCCTTCTCCATCAAATAAAGTTGGGCTTTCAACTCGGCCTTCTCCTCCTTCAGCCCTGCGAGTTCCTGCAAGCAGGATAAAGAAATACCACTTGATGCCGACACATCAATAAAACAAAATTAAATTGACTTGTTGATAATCAACATGAACTTCTTTTTTTTTGTATTCCTAGCTCCTTTGCACACACCTGAAGAAGAATAGCATTCTCAAGATCTATCTTGTGAGCCTCAAAGTGAGTCGGTGGTAGTTCAGAGGAATCAGTCGTATGCAGGGGAGGGCACTCGAGGTCATCCACAACCGTGGACAGAATCCGCTTCTTCTCCCGCCTCAACCGAGAGATGTGAGCCCTGAGTTGCTTGTCTTCCCCACCTCCACCCATCCCATCTGACCGGCCACCACTGCTTCCACTTCCCGTGCTATTAAAAAACCACACAGCCACTTTTTTGAAATACTGAATATCATTTAAATATGAAATAAGGTACATTAAATATCTCAGCAGAACCAGCCTTCACTTGAAGAAGAGAATTTGTTTCTCACCTGCCAATACTTGTCCTACTAGGTGAAGGATACAGTCGATCGGCAGTGGCCAGAGACACGAGGACCCTTTGGGCTGCATTCTCCTTATGTGCCTTCCCATGCACAGCCTTTTTCAAAGTCTCCTGAGCATCTTCATCAGAGGACCTGGACCCAAGGACCCCAGCCAGTCGACAGTTGGCCATCAGCATCCCCAACTCGCTTTCAAGCAGGCCCAGGAGAGCCTCATATGCCTCTACAACCTGCTCTGTGCATGTCAGGGCCAGCCGCAATGCAGTGCAGTTTGATTCATACCTGAAGAAGCATGAAAAATGACTATTGAGTAATGACTATTGACTACTGACTAATGAGTAACCATTAAACCTGATGTAAACATGAGTCTTGATCATAAAAAGTCTCTCTGAGGAAGACTTGCTGATGTCTGTAATTAGTAATAATGAGGGAGGTAGAAAAGTTTGTGGGCATTATTTTTTAAAGTCAGAAAGATGAGACACTGACCTTCCAAACTTGGGCTATATCTTGATGTAATCTACCTTCACATCCAACCATTTCCTCACCAAAGAGTCCAGCAACTGGGGGTCTCCCCGCATCATTCTTGAGGTTGCTGTCATTGACATCAGTGACAGAGGTGCTGGGGTGGTCCGAGTGCTGGTCATTTTCAATGGATGTGTGTCCACTCTTAAATCTTGCAACCCATTTGAACACTGCACACCTCTTTAAACACTGACCCCTATTGACATTTTACATTAATCAGAAGATGGATGAGGCCTTCTCACCCTCAGTAACAAGGACTTTCCTAACCATCCACTTTCTGTGCACACACTCACCAGACATGTTGTCTAACTCTGCTCTGGTTGAGACTGTCAACCTGAAATCCTAGAGCTATGTCAGGCAAGGTTGTCACCAAATAAGAGGGGGTACATGGGGATTTTAGGAGCAAGCATTCTTTGTATGAGAAATAAAGTCCACAAACTTTTCTACTCCACCTTGTATAAAGCTTTTAGCATTTGTTCATGATCAATTTACTTTTCCTTTACACCACTAGGACCAAAATTCAGCATAAAAAGGACTTTAAAGAATAGAAAGACAAACCTTCCAAGGAGCACGCTCAGATGATTGCACTGGGACTTAGTCTCCTCGAGGGTGAGGGAGAGGACATCGTTCTCGGCACGCAGGTGTTCCATTTTGGCATTGAGCCGCTCCAGTTCCACCTCGAATTCCTTGACCTGCATCTCAGGCAAGGCACACCCTGCCAATGCATTGAAGAGTTCCTGCGTAGATGAGTCCTTGCGAATGTCTTCGGCAAGGTGCTCCGCCATTCGGGTGCTTGAAACCCCCTGATTCCAAGACATACAAAATTTCCATTTATATCATACATGTACCTCTTCAGTACAGTAGAAGAGGTGCAGGAGAGTGTGATAGGAATTTCTGATGCCTTGCCAGAGAAGTTTCTGATTTATCACTTATCTCATTGCATCCTACACTGAAAGGTGAGACTGGTGTCAAAAGTAAGATGCCACTATATGACTTGTAGTTATTGACATGGCATTTTCATGAAGCCAAAAATAATTCTGTGCAATTGCAAGAGGTCAAACAAGAAAAAAAACGGTGATCAAGGTCACTGTAGCTAAACTAAAAATTTTCTTGGGATCCATCTGGAATGCCAATAAGAGCTTGCACATTAATCATCTGACATACACAGCATTCATAAGGCCTTATTTAGAACATTGTATTCTTTTCTGGAGGCCTGCCAAATAATGACAGCTAATGGCCTTGGAAAGGGTTCAGAGGGAAGCTATTAAACTGATAAGGGAGGCACGGAGACATTCACAAGAATGGCATTTGGAACTTGGAACTTCCTCTGAACTGTATTCATTGGAGAGAATGTTCACATAGGGGACCACATTCAGGCATTTAACATCAGCAAGGGTTATGATGACATGAAGCAAAGCAGATTCCTCCAATTCTACAACAGCAACAGAACCATAGGGGTTCAGTCCGAGTAGCATTTGTCCAATCTTGAGACTCTCAAGTGAAGCACAAGCTATAGAATGACTTTATCATGTGTTGAGCATTGGATGCATGGGAGATGTAGTTCTGTGGCAAACCTTAAAGAGATTTGATGCCTTAGACAACAAAATGGAGCGATACAGCTGCAAGTGACAAAGCAGGTGACTGACACCCTCCAACCAAAAACTTTTCTCTTCAGAAAAGAAAACCAATGTGTTACTCTGTCCAGCATTTGTCCTGACCCCACTTCCCAAGGAAAAATGCTGGACCTAGAACCAGAATGTCAATAGGGTCAGAAATGCCTCTGCATTTCTGCCCCAAACCTCTAACATGTTTCCTAGTGAGAGTTGTATTAATATATGCTGACTGTTGAGCATACTTTGTCCACAGCAATGAATGTGGTAACTTCAAACCTAAAACTTTCCAGTCATCTGCAAGTCACAGCAGCTTGAAAAGCTGCATAATCACTGATATTGTCTGATGAGAGCATCTAACTGAGACATTCTACAGGGTGTCCCATAAACCTGGAATAATAGGCAAACATTTACAAATCTGTATATTATAAAAATGTTAAATTTGTTGGGTACTTGGCAGTGGCTATTGGTTCCCCAGATTTACTGTGACCCAACCTCAACTTGCTCATCCTTAGATAGTGCCATATCTTTGTCTTAAAACATCTGAAATAGGAAGAAAATACACTACCTATGGTTCTAGACATATGGGACACTCTGTAGTCCTTTACCTCACATATGTTCCACTTTTGTGGAAAAAGTATATATATCACTATCCAAAGAGCAGTGACTATGAAGCTGCTCAGAGAGAAAGAGAGAATGGCTAAAAGTAATTACTGCCTCAGCAGTATGATGAAGCACCCTATCTACTTCTGTATACACTCCAATGTAAACATTGGTGAATGTTAACAGCACTCCTTTTCCCTGTTCCTGGATTGGATAGTCAGGATGGTACGTGGTCACATTCCATTCTGCTCAGTTCTTTCTTGCAGATGAAAGCATATTTTCTCTCCGATGTCTCTGAGGACATCATAAGTGCATCAAAAGTGTTTAGAGAAAGAAAGTCTTTTCTTTTTCCTCCCTAGAAGATTTTATTTGTAACCCTCTATTGCCTGATGAAACTTCAGAGGAACAGTGGTTAAGTCATATCTTATTACAGGGAGATCTACTGCCATGCCAATGTCATCCACAGCAACCTTCAAGTCACAATCCACATATGCAATATACTATGATTTCTTTCTGTTCCTTTTATTCCCATACCCCCAATTCTCATATATTTCTGCATACTTGCTCATTATATGACTATCTGCAAATTTTGCCCCAGTAATCTTGAAATGTTTTTGGCCCATTGAAATAAAAAAGGAAACAACTGCTTTTTAAAAACTGCAAGAATTTAAAATGTTTAAAATAAGGCTTTGAGGTGTCACTTTGCTTCTTGAGTTTTTTCTGCAAAAACATTTTTTTCCAGAACCAAATTATTTTGGGAAGCAGGGAGATAATATTGAGCCCTACCTTCCTTTTTCAAATGCATTTTAGCCTCCCTTCAACCATATGTTGTGGGAAGGAAGCTCAGAAGCTGTGACAAATCAGTTCTCATCAGCTGAAATTTCCCTTTAATTTAAGAAATCCTTAGTTTCAAGAGTATACACTTAACCCTAAAGCTCCATTACTCCACCAATGGTACATTGTAACTGGTCCTTTACAGGCACATGAATGCAGGCATCAGTCGAAACTCAGGGGCAAGAGGGCAAGGAAGACATGCATGAATCTGAATTTCAACAAATCAATGGAGATCTTGCAAGTGAATGTGACAAATGAAAAATAGATAAACTCCACTGACCCCAAAAGCAGATATGTCAGAGCCAGAAAGGTGCTTGTCCCCCTGTTCGACCCGTCTGAGACGGATGCGTTCCGCCACCCGGGTCACGAGCTCGACCCCACCCGTCCGTTCCTCCTCCCCTGCTGGCTCCAACTCGAACAACTTCCCACAGAGCAGGAGAAATGTCCTCAGGATCACAATGATGCTAACTCTTACATGTGGGGATAAGATGTCCCTCACCTTTTTTCTGAGGAATGCATTCTCCCTTCTCAGAATGTCCAGGGAGGATCGCAAGCGTTCTGCTTCGCCTTCTTCTCTCTCTGAGCTTCCCAGCGTCCCTAGGAAGAAAAAGGAGGGTTCACCTCGATGCAAGATTTAACAGAATCTTAGTCGCTCTTCAAGTTCACCTTCATTGAGATGTGCAGCAGGAGATGAAGCTGCAGCAGCTTCCAGAGGCTGAGGGATCCTAAATTCGTCCTTCTCGGCACAATCCTCCGACTCTTTGCAGTTGGGTTCCTCCTCTTCTGCCTCTTGCTCTTCCAACTGTTCTTCCAGCCGATTCTCCAAATGATCCTCCAGTTGATCTTCCAACTCCTCAACTTCCTCCACTTCTTCCACTTCCTCCAATTCTTCCTCCTGGATCATGGACGCCTGATGGGCTTCCTGCTTCCGACCGAGTTCGGCGATCACGCTGTGAAGCTCCGTCAGGCGTGCTTCGTAACGGTGGGCCATCTCCACCTTCTCGTTCTGGATGAGGAACGTGTCAGCACCGTAAAGAGCAAGACGATCCTCGTCGCGTGCTAAAACTTTGACGAGACTCACCTGGGCCTTGGCCAATGCCTTGGTCAGGTTCTCCTTGTCCCTCGAGAGGACCTGGAGACGAGACGACAGCTCCAGGAGCTCCGCTCGCTGTCCCGTCACTGCGGCCAGATGCAACTACAAGCAAGACACTTCCCTTGAGGCAAGGATGGAAAATTTCTAATTCATTTCCCAAAAGCATAATATTGTGTTGTCTGGAATCCAGAGCAAAAATGTGTTTGACTGCAGGGTCTGAATCCTGAATATTAAGTCTGAACTCATCAGTATTGGGAATGCAATGCATGACTAATCAATCCCAGCATAATGCAACACGATGCTTTGATAAAAATCTATAATAGATGGTAATTTCAATCTTTTGCAATTCCAACCAGCAGTTAGTTGCTTCTCTTAATTTGTACATATACTTTGTACCACATAATTTCCCGTCACTGCCCAATAAAACGTTCGTTTCTCCTGAAAACGCCTCTCGACTAAGCTCATTTCACTTCTCACTGCGAGATTCTGAAACCCGGACGACACCGCAGCTTTCAGGTTCAATCCCTGCAGAGAAACACCACGAGATCCGCCCTCGCCTCACAACAACGACCTCATTTCCCTCCATTCGCCGTCCACGCACGAGCGCCGCCACCCCGGTGCATTCCCCGACCGTGCCTCTGAAAGCAAAACGACCTTCCCCGACCCCGAACCCACTCACAGCGCGAACGAGGACCGAGGAAGGCTCCTCCGAGCACGGACCCGCGTTCCCCGACCGAAATGTGTTGTGCATGACGATCTATGGGCCTGTACGGCCTGCTCTGGCCCCCTTCCAAATGCTGGGGAGGGAGGGCGACCCCTTCTTTTTTATCGCCTCTTGGCTCCCTCCCACACACGCGTTGCCATCCCATCTCCACTTGCTCCGTCTCCCAGGAGGATGAGACGAGGCCGAGAAACAAGGGGCCGCCAAAGACAACAACCCGTCTCTTTTTTCTCTTTCCGTCTTTCTCTTTTCCCCCCATTACCTCGCTCGGCTTTCGGCCCGTCGGAACGACATCGTTTCCGATTTCCTGGAATCCCCCCGATCCTCGCTCGTGTCTTCGGCCTCGGCAACAGAGAGACGCCCGTCAGGGGCGACTCGCGACTCGTTCGGAGGGGAAAATCGCGCGGAACGCGAACGGCGGAAGTTCGCCGTACGCGAGGAGGGAAATTTCCGCTTTCCGCCGTCGCTTCCGACAGACGGCGAGGTTATTGAAAAATCGTGCGCCAATTCTCTCAAAGATTAGCATTCCCATAACAGGCGAGGACCGGAATCGCATTCCGCGAAGTGCCGTCTGGACCCACCAGGCCATCCAAACTTCCCCGATATTTCCTGACGGATTCTCCCTCATTACCCCATCCCTCAACTCTACGTCTCGCAGATGCCCCCGCACTTCCACGACAGACCTAACGAATCCACTGTTTCTCTTTTCCGTCCATCGATCCAACCGGACCGGTTCGCCACCGGCCGGCAGCTGGTCGCAACCGCTGGCTCTCGTCTTACGTCGTCTGCTCTGTATAAATCCACCTTCACACCTACAGTGCCCCGACATCCTTACCACGTCGATGGGGAGTTTCGTAGCGATATTTTGGACGGATGGCCACGAGTTAATGGGAAAACATCTCGGAAAACTATGAAGATTTGAGCGATGAAATCTGGTGGTCTAGCACCGGAGTCGGTTCACTAACTAGGCCAAAACTATCGGCAAAGCCTCTCCGTTTTTTTTTTTATTTTTGGCATTTCGTATTCACAACGCCGACCCTAACCGTGGTATTCCGCGGGACGAAACAGGCGTTCCCCCTTCAAAACCTCCAACACCAACACAAAAAGGAAACAGCGAGACCGAACGGCATGGATGCTCGCCCGCCTCGCAAGTGCCTCCCCCCCCAAGACCATCTCATCGGTCACACCCGACCCGCTTCCTTCCCGATGAGACGATCTCACTCCTCACCTCATCCCATTCTCTGACCCGCATTCCACGCTCCTCTGACCCTTTGCAAAAATAGCCCCGGCAAACGGGCGCACCCCCCCTCAAAATTTCCTTCTCCAGTCGCCAGCTCCTCGTCGCATTTCTCACGTCGGTCACAATTACCGGAGGAAAACACGGAATATTTTTCTTGCTTCCGATCGTCGGTGCACCACGTCGGCCCTGGTCCGACGCCAACTGACGAAGCGGTCCCTCGAGACTCGCTTTAACGAGGCGATAACAATTTTTTTTTTTCCCCTTTTGCCGATCCGGCCCCGTGAGAGTCGGCCAGGCGTGCAACATCGTAACGCCTAACGTCCCATACATTTCCCGCTCACTCCGACGCTCTTTTACGGCCGTCCGCAAAATACATCCGCCCAGGAAAAAAAAATTGGCAACTTCCTCTATTTCCGCCGAGACAGATAGCAGATGCAATTCTGCCAATCATCCTCGAAGTCTTCATAGCAAAACACACTCGCAAGGTAAACCAACTGCACAATATATAATGCAACGATTGCAAGCTGCGAAATGCCAAATTTCTGCTCCCGATCTTCATACATTTCTCGCTTTTGGTTTTGAGAAAAAATGGCAAACGCATCGCACAAATGTTCTTGGATCGATTGAAATCGATCTTACGATTCTATTTAAAAAAAAAAATTAATTACTACTTCAGTTCCCCTGACTTTTCCAGTTGTATGGGAGCTGCATCATTTTTGCCCATCTGAGGGTCAGGAGTGCAAAAAAGTATGGCAATTTCAGGAACCTTCACACTTCCGTTCTCAATTCATGGCAAGGTGTGCCGGCTTGGAACATCCCTAAATTGAACATTTTGGGGCAGCCAGAAGAGAACAGGTAGGGCAGAGAAAAGTTCTGTGAGACCTAAAACAATAAATAAATCTCAACTCCATACTAACCAGTGCATATGTCACATTTGCACTGTTCTCCATGAGAAAATATACAGTTCACTTCAGCAGCCTTCCTTCACATTCAGTCATATTTATTGGCAAATGCTCCGTTTGAAATCTTTGCATCGCATCAGAGAGCGATGCGGGACTTTACGTTCATGTATATTCCACTCAATGATTGGGTTTAAAGTTTAAACCCAATGGCAACCTAGGGCAAGATCATGTGAGGGACCCAGAAACAGACTCTTAGTCCACACCACATTACATGGCATCACCAATAAGTAACTCCCACGTGCTCCATGGTTAGATTTAAAACCGGTCGGGCTAGGAAATTCAATCTCGGCCGAGCAGATTCAAGTCTGCCTGGCTGAGAAATCTCCAATTGACATCTGAGGTGTTTAAGTAATGATATAACAGTAGTGAGAATTGAGTTCCACATGCCAGCAGTACAGCTTATGTGTACTTGTACACAAGAAAGTTTTGGGAATAAGAGAAAGATAAAACCAGCCGAGTAACAGAACGGTCAAGTGCTTCAGACGTGAACATTCAGCACATCCAGTTACAGATTACTCCTGTTGTATTCCATGGCACAATGCTGCTCTATTGCTAACATAGCAAACTGAGAGCTATTGGAGCTGAACAAAGGAAGCCCCTTAACACCAAGTCCACAATGGGACGGTTGCAAAATGGTAACTTAGCTTGTAACTCAAGAATTTGAGAGGTTCGTCATCCTTCAGCCTTTCAACGTAAAAGAAACATAACAGTCGCATATCCCTATATGGGGCCTGTTCAGTGAGACTCCAGAGTAGGAGTGGTTACATGAGACAAGGGTTTCACCAATGTATACATTATGGAATAGATTCCAAGCATTGTGTATCACCATCTCACCTTGTTGGCAACATCCAGGAGATGAGAAGAGCTCCCAGGGAGGATTGCACCTGCATTCTCAAGGAGCTTCTGCAGAGATCGTGGCTCCGGACTCAGGTCCCGAGCCCCGCTGTCAAACTCCCACGAATCACCAAACTGCTTCTTCACGAGCCCCAACCCTCCACGTTCTATGTGCCAATTTCGGAAGGAAATATCTCTTCCTGGCCCAAAGAATCGAGTAATCTTTCTCGAATGGCATCGAATAGAGGATAGACTCACCCAGGCTGTTCTCGCTCGAGGTCGGGATGTAATCGTTCGTATTGGTGCCGCTGGCATTACTTGCCCCGTCCCCGTGACGGAATGCCAGAGGATAGATCCCCGAACTGCTATCTCCAGTGGCCGACGGAGCGGAAGACGATTCTTGACGGAGAGCCTCTATTTCGCTGTTCAGGGCAATTCGGCACTTGACAAACTCTTCGAAAGATATCCGACTCTGCACGGAAGAAACACAATTAGGACTGTGTTGATGTGAAGTATTCCAGAGATGATAATGCAACTTGTCTCACATTCATCTGCATGCCAAGCTGAGAGATTATGTCATCGAAGCAGTCCTCAAGGCTCAATTCTTGGCAGATGTACAATAAGTCCTCACTGAAATCAAAAAGAACCCATTGAAACAGATGGTGAGTGTCCATTCAATTAAGTCTCAATGCTCTTTGTATGGCAATCTAGACCTGCTTAAGAAAATGATGATAGACCTCTGCAATCAACTGTGGACCATTCTTGAGATTACACAACCTTCCATGCCTACCCACAGATGATATGTATGTTCCCTTTGATTCAAAATTACTCATGCCCTCAAAGTGGTTTTTAAATGTGTAGTAAACAGGACTAAGAAACAGTACTAATAATACTTGGGTATAGCCACAGTGGCCCCAATGCCATTGAACATGGTTACTATTATGTTACTGTTCCGATTCAAAAAGGATATAATGTTGTTACTAGCAAAAACTGTCAACAGTGATAATAGCCATGAAGCATATTCTACACACCAAACATTTCAATTTTCACATTGGAAAAACTAGACTAAAGCAAGCCATGCAAGGCACCAGTTATTAGAAAGTTTCAGCAGATAATGAAGATGGATTGAAAGGAATTTGAAACAATAGTGTCTAAAGAAAAAAACATCCTATTTAGACTTCAAATTATTAAATGAGATAGCTCAAGAAAATTTCAAATGAATAAGATTAATAATAATGAAGAATAAATGTTAACTTCGTTCAATAGCATACTAAAAAAACAATATCTAATAAAAGCAATGCTTCTGAATACAATGTAGAGTAAAAAAAATTCTGATTAGAATTAGCAAGCAGTAAAGAGCATACAACAAATGGCATTAAATAATTTTCCAAAACTGCATATTTGAATTCAGCTATGATTACCAAAACCACACTTTGGGCAAGGTAAGTTCTTCAAGTTGCATGACCTCTGGTCACAGGTTGAGAGAAACTGGGACAAATCTGGATGAACAAAGACCACAAGACTCAGTGTGGCATGTGCCATGACTTGACAACTGCACCAGAGCCGGAGAGAATATTTAAATTTGGAGATACTTTATTGGAACTCCAGAAGCAATCAAACCGGATCCACCAATTTTGTAATATTAACAAATTTAAACATACAATAGCTTTTGAATGCTCATATATTATCATATGAGCTGTAGCATAGTTGGGCCTACAGTTATATAGATATCTAAGATGAGAGCGATGATTAGCCTACCACGTGATATATCCGTCTCCATCAGTGTCACACGTATCGAAGAGCCTCTTCAGCCTGTCCTCATCCGCAACAGATCCAGCATCGCTCTCGTGGTCCACATCGGCCTTTTCGCTCCAATCACAGCTCCCAGATCTCTTCATCGCCTCTTTTTCCACTTTCCTTTCCATTCGACGTCCTACGTCGGGTCGCGACCGAGGCCTAACGCCGACGTGGGCGTCGATGGGGACTTTCTCCACGCCGAGGGGTTCCATCGCCGACACCTCATGCGAAACGGCTGGATTCGAAGAACTAGCTCTGGCGCGGCATTTTCACTGGAAAATGAACCAAACGGCCGAGGCCTGCGTCATCATAACTGCTCTAGTCTGAGAAGGGAAATTGTCCTACATTCAAACAAATTGTAACGGAGGACAGCGCGCAGCCATGTAAGAAAAATGTCGGCAAACAGGGATGTCAGAAGTCTGGGTCTGTTTGCTTCGGTTTTTCCCCCAACTTTTACTCTCAAATTCCGCCGTCTCCGTGAGGGAACGTCGAAACACAAAATTTGGCCTTAAAGTCCCACCTTTTCTCCAGCTGAAATGAAACTGCACGGTGACGACAGCAGAGTTTTGAAAGCCGTCCGAACGCGGCAAGTACCAATCTGACACTAAAGATGTCTCTGCCTCCCGGCCGAGAAAACCGAAGCGGCGAACTGGAACAGTGAGACGTCGAAGCAGTCGAGCGTCTTTGCTCTCACGGTAGAAAGTACCCGTGGACGCCCACCGGATGCCATTCGAATCGCTGTGCTTCAATTCCTCGCAGCGAACGAGAAGCAATCGGAACGCCTGGAGCATTTTCAGACACTTTCTTGGATGTTATGTGCAAAGTGGACTCATTTTTCGATCGAAAGTTGTGAGAGCGCAGAAATCGATTAAATCAGAGTTGCTTTTTTGTACCTTGCTTCCTTTTTTTTTGTTGATTACATGAATTAATTCAATGGTTTTCCCATTGTCCATCTGTCACACCATTAAAATATGACGCTCGAGCAGTATTTTTGCACGGCGTGCAATTAGCGTTCCAAGCCACGCGATATAAATGAGTCAAACTGGGGGGGAAAAGCGTGCAGAGATGCGAAAAGTGCGCGGAGGAGCAGATGTCAACCCTGAAATTCCACATGGAAAGACTTGTCATCGCTATCCCCATAATTCTCTTAAATCTGTGGACGTGGGTGAAGAAATCCCTCGTCGCAGGCAAAACGCGATCCAAGTGACATCTACCGGTCACTCGCGTCCCCACACGCTTTTGAAGTTTTTGCTAGTCCGGCCCAACGGACGAAATTATTTTCGTATTATTACTAGATATAACTTTTATAGTATCATTTTAGAAAAATTATTTTCACTGCAAGCCTAAGATTCCTCGGTGTGCTGGAAAAGAAAAAACTGGGCTCAATCTCAACATTTAGCGAGGAAACTATAAAAGGATTCCCTAATTTTCCCCTATAGGTTTCGCGAAAACATGAGAAACTTGTCACATCGGAAAAACCTCGCACCCAACCCGTGCACGGCGATGGTGCAAGCCGCAGTGGGATGTGGGTCGTCCGCGTGCCTGCGTGGGGAATGTCGCTGTCCCTTTCGCAACGAGTTTAGTTCAAACGGGATGCCAGCGTCCCATAGGTATGGAACCATGGGCGGTGTATATTCATTATACAGGGTGGCGCAATGTTGCGCACCTGAGGATTTCACTGTTGCACTAATTAATTTTTGCTTCTTCATTTGCAAGTAACTGATGGCAGGAAAATTAACAAAAGACAGGAAGGTGGAGTTAACATATGTTCAAACCCTTTTTTTACTCTAATTTACCCTATGGTGTGCGACTTTTGCGCCACCCTGTATTTCAAATGATCCAATTTGAAGAAATGACACGACCTATACTCAACCATAGGTCGTGTCAGTGTACAGAGATATAAGCACTTAGTGATACCTGATGAATCAAACGTTTGGATAAAACATGCATTTGTAAACATGTGGCAATGGTTCCAGATTTATGGGACACCTGTACATAGCTCACTTAATTTTATACTTGTGAAATTTTTCCATCATAGTGAAAAAGTTTAAGTGTTGTGGTGATCCTGAATAAGAAAAAGTACAAAGAAATAATGAAAGTTCCCTTCATTGGTCCACAAACAAAAATTCAGGAGACAGTCACCAAACAAGAAGCACTCACTGGTATGGTGAAATTAAATGCCTGACTAGGAATAACTTACTAGCAAACAAAATTTGGCAAATAAACTGAAAAGCTGCAAGAAAAAGGCGTCTCGAAGCAATGCCCTCGGGTCGACGGATCGACGTGGCAGTCAACCGATCACAAATCCAGGATTATCACAACAAACGAGAAGACCAACTCTTTGTGCCAATTCCAATCCAACACAATGCAAAAACGTATCCAAACTGTCATTAGGTAACAGCCAATTACTGATTACTACAGTAGGGGAACCACTACACAATTAGTGAAATAAATGGCATTCCCTTCTGAATTGTGGAATACCAGTAGAAACCACTGATTAGGAAAAAAAACTAGAATAGTTCATGGGTTACAATCCACTTTGTACTTCTTTTCACGACTAAACCATGCTTCTTGGATACATCTAGGTACAAAGATGCAACATCTACGGGGAGCACCGAATCCTGCGGGGAATCCAGCACCTTCTTTCCGCCTGAGAAGACATTTTAGTAGGGGATCAAACATGCCAACCATCAACATCATCAACACCCAAAGAGATACACAATCCTCAATCTTCATCTGTAACCTTCTTTCCTGAGCCCGTTTAATTTCTTAAGCAGAATCTGACTCGAAGACAAACCACGCATCAAAACGTAACTGGTAACAATCTTTGCCAAGATCAAGCTAAGACCATGAAAATGCACTATCCTGCATTGGCAATATTCTATAGAATTGAAGATAGAAAAAGGTAAAAAAAAAAAAAATTATAGTGAGAGACTAAGCAGAGAGATTCACCACCCATACCAGACAGCAAAAGAGCTTAAGTTGGAGTGATGGGTGGAAGAGCGCAGATGAGGGCCTTGGTAAAGGCAGCTGCTGCCAGAGCGGCATACGGCTGCCAGTCCTTCCCGCGAGATCCGTCTCGATAGTCAGCGATGCCTCGAACGGCTATGAATGCATCCTTCCGATTCCCCAGGATGCTCTCGATCACGGAATCAAAAGGAGAGTCCCATGCCCTTAGGTTAAGAGATGCAGCCAGGTCGCCTCGTTTCAGGCTCACCTCTCGACCCGATCCCACGGGGCCCAAGTGGATGCGGGGCTGCTCCTCGTACCTGATCGACGATACGCCGTGGCAAAAGAATACCTTAGTCAATATGCATACCATAATATCTCCATGTTAGGCAGGAAAAGATCTTACTTGGCATCAGGAAGAGCAGGATGTTGAACTTGGATCAGATCTCCTCTTCCAATTGGCATGAACAGGCGATCTGTCTCGAATGGAGGACGTTCAAACTTACTTCCTTCTGCATCTTCTAACTCTCTCCCTCCTTCTTCCATGTATGTCAACCATGGTGCCTCTCCAGTCGACTCAAACTACAACACAGCATCAAATCAACTTTCAATAATATTCTGTTTAATTGTTCAATTGAAAAAGGATAGAGTGGAAAATATTCTTTGCCACAGAAAAACCAGGCTCAGCAAATATATTACAGTGGAAGTATATTTAAATATTTAAAGTAAATGCTGGCTAGAAAGTCTGGAAACACAGGATATGAATCTGAAAAGTGTGCTGCTATAAATAGAAATGCCAACGTACTTAATTAGGTTCATCAGCACTTCAAACATCACCTTCAAATCTGTATTGATTCAATGTGAGAACATTTTGAAAATTTATTTCAGGTTATTTGTACTTTACCTTAATATATCATTAACATGATCCTATGTTTTCAGACTTCATGGGCACCCTGTATATTAAATTCCTGAATTTAATATACAGGCCCACAGAAAGAATTTTACAAATTCCAAGTAAGCAGGAACTCTCATTACAGCAATATAACTTCCATAGCTTCCTTATATTTCATTGACAGAATTTTACAAGAGAAAACATACTTGTTCTTTGAATTGTGCAGCCATGTCCTGAAGAATGAAGGACACAGGTTTCCAGCCTCGGCTCTGGAATGAAATCTCCTTCTCGGCTTCTTCGGAATTTCTTCGTTCCAGCACTGGTTCACAGTACCAATAGACAGGAGAACCTTCTGCAGCACTAGCAGAGCAGACAATATCCCCAAGACGAACATGAAGAAGTCCATCAGTGTAATGTGGGACTCCTCCTCCCACTCCACATAGGATCACATATTCCACTTGTTGAAATGTTCCTGAAGAAATAAACAAATGTAATCAATACACACAGGAGATCATGAACATGGATCCACAAAAATGACAGCGACACGAAAACACACCAAGAAGTCGGGTAGTCGAGCTTCCAGCTGCAATGGTGGCTCCACGGGTGAACCCGACAGAAGGAAGCTTGGTGCATACAACTCGATGAGCTCCAACATTCCCCAATGTATATACGTTGCTCTCACCTGAAGTACAAAATATATGAAAGGAAAACATGGTTAATAGTAACATATGATGAATATCAGGAACTCATATTTCCTTACAAATTCCTGACAAATATTGAAATAAAAAAGGAATATGAAATAAGAAACATGAAAAGAAGTAAAAATTTCATACCAATGGTGGTGTAGCGGACATAGGTGGTCTTGTTGAGGATCATGGAATCCATGGCAAGTTTCTCGCAGTAGTTAGCAGTGATGATGGCAATGGTGGGTTGAGCATTGGAGTGTATGGTGGGCATCTGCTTGACCACATGGAGTGCAGTGTCATCTTGTGTCACTCTCGTGTATCCCACCTTCCCCTCCCCCTCCGTTGTCTCTCTTATCACACCCTTCTCCTTCAGTTGCTCCAGCCAGGGCTTCACATCTTCTGCTGAGTGCTTTGTTTGTCTGGAATATTTTATCACACATATTGGAATACTTCCTTATAAGCTACATAAAAAGAATGTGGCTCCATCATTTTTCATAGCCATTTAATGAGGTCAGGAAACTGCTATGAGTTATTCTTGGTGCATAAAAGAAAGGCTGAAGATAAGCAGATCTGGGACATGGAGCTATGAGCAATAAAGGGTGGGGCAATGAAGCTGGATTGACTGAGGTACTGGGAGATAAGACTGCACTAGAGGTACTGGGAGATAAGATTGCACTAGAGGTACTGGGAGATAAGACTGCACTATCAGTGTAAATATGTGGCTCAAAACTCACTCAGCAATCTCATCCCTTGTGATAATGTTAGGGTAGGAAGACTCGATGATCTCCAAGACTTTAGCCTCACTCAATTCCACTGGGGCACCAATTCCATCCTCAAATGATACATCTAAAGGAAGAAGACAAAATTATTACATGAAATTTCCTCAAAATTACCTGAAACTATTAACATGCTCAGGTGAGTAAGTCTCTACATCAAACACTGGCATGAACAAATTAGTTTGAATACAAAACATCAGACAAGATGAGTATTTCTTAGCAAGACTTCACTTTTCACGATGATGCTTCAAAGAGTTTGACTTTAAAAGCCTCAGCCTTGCAATTATACCTATAATTCCATGCTTGAACTGGAGACTGTTACATTTCACTCGAGTAATTTCCTGGTCACTTGCAGGATGCATAGATGCCAAGAGTTTGGTGCTGTGACAGTACCTTTGTTCTATATTATCTTCAAGAAGATAAATTTAGAATGCAAATTGTCATAGCAGTTGCCTCTGAGACAAACAGATTGAAGTACTTACCACCACTCTCTTAAATCCAGCCCAAAATCAGAGATAATTCAAAATTATGCAAGCATTTAGTTAAGCATAAGTCCAAATTCTCAGAGCACCCACGATATCATTTCTGAATGCAAAAACATTGGCATATGCTTTTGGGAATAGCAAATCTAAGCCGTCCATCTCGATGAAGACAAACACGAGAACTATAGTTACGTATCCCCCTGCATCTAGCATGAGAATGGTTAGCCGACTGGAAAACCACACAACTAGGTCAGTGTGTTACAGATTTTGGGATATCAAACTGATCTGCAATTACATCACATGGGAACTATGAACTATGATAAGATTTTTTTGCCATAAAAAGGGCTACATTCAAGCAGGTTCAAGGACACCAGCTGACTGGGATCAGACCTTCACGAGCTGCTGATATGTCATGTAAGGAAATAATCAGGTGTCCTGGCCTCACTGAAAACATAAAATTGTCCATGAAATATTTCCTAGTGAGAGATAGCACCAACTTTATGCCATAGAGACCATGCTCGGCAGAGGAGTAAAAGCAAAAGACTCTTAAAACTGACCATTCTGATGCAGAGGTTCATCACTGGTTGCTATTGTCCTTAGTTCCACCTCAACTCTCATGATCGTTTCGAACTTCCGTTGCATCATCTTCATGATCTTCTTGATGAACCCCACATAATCTGGAATGACGAGAAAAACAGCTGACATTGGGAAACACTGGTCAACAAGGGAGGGGGTGGGAGGGCTAATACATTTTGTAACTTACCTCTTGGGAAGTCTTGTGGACTGACTAGCTCCGTGAAGAAAGCCTGCGCTGTTTCGGGCTCCGATTCTCCATCCCTGAACCAGAATCTCAAGGTTCGACTTTCCTGGGAATGCTTGCCCGTCTGAGCATTGACTAGGAAGACATGGAATTCCAAGGAAAGATGCACAGGAGGGATCTCCACTGAAAAAGAACACATGAACAAAAATTAATACTCTCCAACACCATACAAGAGAATATTAGAACTGGATCACAATGACTCCAGGGCAATGAATAATCTATTTCCTATCCCTTATTACCGGTGATGCACCAAAGTACCCTGCTGAATGCTAGCACCCTAGCTTGTACATTCTTAAAACTTCTTGACCAATTCAGATACTCAAGAAGCAAAAAATTAGGCCTAGGATTACAACATGCACCTCGACATACCTTGAATGGCCTGCTTATTGATGACCAGGCCAGAATGGTCTCCACCAGCAACATATCTAGTAGTGGATTCCTGTTTCTCCTCCTCCTCCACTTTTTGTCTCTCCATCATGATGATAGTAGTGTTCTCTGTTTTCTTTCTGGGAGTCATCACGATCTTCTCTGTAATCCCCCAAAATCCTCACATTAGTCCTACTCATACCCTGAGCGCCTTTGAATCCATTTCAGATTATTTCACAGCTGTGATAAATAGAAGGAAATGTCCTCACCGGCAGGTCTCGGGGGAAGCTGAAGGTCGCCCATGGTGCTGGACAGATTCAAATTCCAACGTTAGGTTTCAAATTAAACTTGTGTGGGACCTGAGTGCACGGGAATGAAAGGCCTCGACAACGTCACAAATCCTGCGCTCACCGACTCTCACAGCGATTGACTAGAAAGCGCTTTGCATCCGGGGAAAGGAATGCCTTTTGCTTATCCAAGTTCAGCATTCGGCACTTTCACCTTCGGAACGAGATCCCGGATCACATTCAGTTTCCCACGAGCCACATGTTGGCCGCCATCCTTATCCGTTTAAGCCGACAGTGATGCCATGCCAAACAGTGATGTTGTGCGAACAGCGATGCCGTGAGAATCAGTGCACCCGCCGGAACTAGGAGACCTCAATTTGCAGGAACAGTACCAATTCGCTCGATTCTCCTCGAGTTAAAAAAGGGACGTTTCGAGCAAAGGCCGCAAGTAGAACAGGATGTGACGATCTTCAGAAAATCAGAATTTTTAGCGCGAAATCGCGCATAAGCACAGTGGAAGGTTCGGTTAGGGGCGTGAACGGGCATTCTTGCCCGCTCTGACGTCCCGCGTCAAGGTGAAGCCTTCGTGCATCATGGGATGGGCCCCTCTTAATTATAGATGTTCATGTGGGAGCGTAACCACCTATTGCTTAGTCGCCTGCAGCTCCTCCCTTCTTTGTTTCTTCCTCGAAGGCGTGAAGCCTCTTCTCGAGTCGCGAAAGGGGCAGCCGCTGCATCGTCACGCATTCCTAGAAATTGCTACGAGCAATCGAGTGATTCCGCGACTCGAGTCTCGCTTGGAGTTCGCCCGACTTCAACTGGTTCCCTCTCGTTCCCCCCTCGTTAGCCTGCCTCGAGTCCCGGCGTTTCCTAATCGCTTCTCGATGGAAAGTCCTCGTACCTCGCTTCGTTGTTCTCGCGGCTCGCCTCCGAGTTCTCCGATCGACCGATCCCACTTTTTGGGCCAGACCAGAGCTGCAATGGGAGAAGGAAACGCCGCACGAAGCCCCAAGGTCCTATCGCATTCCGCTTCCGTCCCTTGCGCGCGCGAGAACTCGAGTTGAATCGTGAATCGCAATGAAGCCCTGTCGTTATTTACGACCGATGTGGAGGACCTCGCTTTAGAGGACCTCGCTTTAGAGGACCTCGCTTTAGAGGACCTCGCTCTTACGCTCGTTGGGCACGAACCGCCTTCTACTCCACCCATTCGAAAGTCGTAAAGCCCGGCTCTCGCCCTTTCCTCCAGTGACGGGGGAGGGTGTAAGGGTGTCGATGAGAGGGCGTCGACGGGAGGGCGTAGAGGGGAGGGCATAGACGGGAGGGCGTAGACGGGAGGGCGGGTGATCTGGTGTTTTCAGCGTCAGCCGACGGAGCTCAGCGATCGATTTCGATTCCGACTGGGAACGAAACGGAAAATGGCTTCATCCGATTTCCGGGACTCCAAAATTTGTTTTTTTTTTTTCCTCGGAGCGGGACGGATTCCTGAATTTCAAATTCCTTTTCATTTTAGATCGAGTCGGTCTGATGCGAAAGGGAATTTGAGGCTCTCGGGGACGGGAAGTCGATAATGAGCTCAGAGAAAAAAAAAAAAAGGCCGAGGACGATCTCGAACACCCAAACGGATAAATATTTATGCCACGGAGAGATAAACCGAAGGAGGGCGGTGAAGCGTGGAGGGATGGAGGGATGTCCAAGGCAGACTGTCGGCTTTGACAGACTGTCGGCTTTGACAGACTGCCGGCTTTGGATCGTCGACACCATAATTTAGCCGAGATGTTCTATCCTATTTTAGCGTCTAAGTAGATAATATAAGAAATTTGCAACAAAAAAAAAGGCCAGCTTTGAATTTATTTTAAGTATTTTCCTATCCCACAAATTATAAAAAGAAGGCGAGGCACAACCCGGAGATCACAAGAATGGAGACGGAACCCGAAACGACTGACCGGTCTTCGTCCTCCCTCGCTTCCCCCTCCCTCGCTTCCTCCTCCCTCGCTTCCTCCTCCTCCGCTCCGTCCTCCCTCGCTCCCACCTGTGCGTGGAGGCTCCCTGGCGATGCGCGTCGCGGATCGAGGGCCGGTGAGTCCTTCCGTGACGAATCGGTCCGGTGAGTTCGCGTGCATGCCGGCCGGCGTGGGAGAATTTTTTCGCCTTTCGGGGTCGGGGGAACGGGGTCTTTTGGGGGAGATTAGCGGGATTCGTGGCGTTCCAATCCGGTCGAAGAGTTTTCGGCGGGCCGTCGTCGGCGTTTCGTGGGCGCGTAATCGAGTCGCAGCCGGGCCGTCACTGGCAGATGGTTGGCTCATGGTCGGGCGAAGCCGGCTCATGGTCGGGCGAAGCCGGCTCGTACCCCCGTAGTGTCGGTCCTTCGTAGGGGCCGACTGCTGCTCGCCGTCGGAAATCCGCACGTGCCCTACATATGCGCCAGGGATGGACCGACTTCCCGCAAAGAAAAGAATCTGCAGCTATCACGCGTGGCGGAGAGGTGACTGCGTGTCTTGACGACAAAAAAAAAAAGAGAAATAAATTAAAGTCGGCATGGCCTCCTTCATTGCACGTGACGTCGATCTTCGAGACGCAGGAGCACCTTTCTCCTCGCAGGAAGTGAGACTCGCCTCGCCCGATTTCCAATCCGTTTCATCGAGAGAGGGATGCCTCCCACGGACCTCCAGGGCCGGGCGACCCTCTCGGGGGGATCCCGACGTCATCTCCTCGGAGTTCTACGGGGACGCATCGAATCGAAAGAGGGAGGTCGAAGCCGGCTTACGGTCGGGTGAGTCCCGTCGGCCGAGAATGCATCGGTCGGCCTTTTCTTCACCTGCGATGGACGACGGGACGGTACCAGAGCACCCGGCACAGGTGCGCTCCGATCGCCAAGAGCCGAGAATGTCCCGAGTAAATGCGACGAAACTTTTTCAACGTCTCTCGGCGGGGAAAAACGGTCGTCGCGTGAAAAGTGGAAGGATCCTCTGGGCCCGGAATTTCCTGGTATGTTCCAGGGCTGGGTTGCGTCTTCGGAGAAACGCCTCGAGGAATTCAATTCTCTTCCTCTGCGACTCACGCGAGGAACAATAGTGAACTGTCGCTAAGGGACAGGGGACTCGTTTTCGAAGAATCCGGGGAAGCGACTCTCTGTCCTACTAAAAGGCGGCGCGCATCGAGCGAGTCGAATCGGGAGTCGAATCGAGAACTTCATGGAACCCTCCAGCGGGTCGGGAGTGAGTGCCGGCCGTCGTCCCACCCCACGATTCAGGTATTCTTCAATTCCTTATTCGGACGCAATAGAATTGAAATAGGGCTTCGATGTCCCTATTCTGATCCTCATCGTCGATCTCTCCCGATACCGGCCGTTCGATAACTGTCAGGAATTGTCGCGATAAATTCCTCGTATTCATAACGAGGGGTCCGTTTTCTGCTCGTGAGAATCGTTAACGTTAAATCACGTCCGGAGCCTGTATCGGAGATGAGGTGGTGACAAACGAAGAAGCAAATTTCCATGCTTACTATTGGTTATTAAGCGGCTGTATCACTAAAATATGAAAACTTGAGTTTAGTTTAGAGCAACGAAAGGAATTTACTAATTTTTAGAATTGATATATTTTTTCGAATTTAGAATATGTCATATTTATACCAAATTTCCCAAGCACTGGCCACGAGATGGGGATGGGTACGTTCTCAATTTTTTTTGCAGATCAAATTGACCTTAGCCAAAGGGCGAGTTCTTATGTTGTCCTTGGTGATCTTCAGCGGGCGACTGCGTCATCACAGGCGCAAGATTCCACGAGGAATGTCGCATTCGCATCTGGAATAAGTATTTGGACTGTCGTCTGTGTTGGCTGTATTTGCTACGAGTTGAAAAACAAATGCATATTTCATGAACCAGCATAACAAATGCGGACTTGAGACGCGATCGCTAGATCTCCTGTCAAATTTAGCTCCACCGACACCACATTCGCCTGAGTAGGTAAAGCGTATAAAGGCAAGGGTGATGTGCTGAAGGTTTCATTTTCTCCATACGAATTCCCAAGGTTCATTAGTTGTTCCTGGAAGCTCCAGTTCGATAAGTCCGAGGCAATTCTTTGTGGCATCATTTGCCAGCCGCCAGAACCTAGGATTAAAAAAGGTGCTGCCGGGGGGAACATCCGCAGTTCGGCATCCCAGGCGCTCCAGACATGCGCGCATCCGCTATCGCCGTCTTCCTCTGCGTCGTGCTCTCCGTCCCTGCCCAGGTCGGTTCACGGTCTTCACTCCTTCAAAAATTCCCACTTCAAGAATTTCATAAGGTGTACCCGATGTTCCATATGGCGAGGAGGAGCATCCATTCAAGATGCTAAAATCGTTTTTGGGCTTCCTTAGAAGGCGACAAGGTACCATACATTTCTTTTATACATTTTCTTTAAGTGCAAACTATCAATAACAAATTGAGAGGAATATTTAATGAAAATAATAGAAACTTGAGACCAGTAGATTGCAATAACTGCACTTGCTGAGTAGAAATAACCTATAACATTCATCTGAATTCTTCTTACTTTTACCAATTATATACCATATTTGCCAAAAGAAGGCTCCAATATACTCGGGCACAAAGGCCATAAAACATATATCGCTTTCAAACCCCCATATCTAAAATCTAATTTGCTGAGCGCGAAAATATTTGAGTCTTTTCTTAATAGTATTAGTCAAATATCATAAAAATCGATTAAATTCATGTTTCGTTGCGCATTTATTTGACGTGGGATGGCTTTCAGTTAGCTTTTTAGTTCGAGTGAGCTTTTGTGAGTAATTCAGCTGTTGTTTCTCCTGAATTTTTTATCCGGTGGAGCTGATCATCCAATTTGGCTTGTACAGAATGAATTGGATCATTTCCGTATTTTCATTTTCCAGGTGGTTCCTGCAGTAAGTCCAGAAAACACAGTATATTTTGATATCACGTTACATTAAATCTTCAGCTATCACCTTTTGCAATTCCCAAATTCAACGACACCGTTAGTGTGCGGCGTCTCCCAAGCGGACTCCAGATCCGGAACCCTCGAAGAGAACTCGACGGCGCCCAACTTAAACCGAATCATCGGAGGAACCCCAGTTCCAAGTCAGAAGAAGTATCCCTGGATGGCGTGGATGGGGTCAGCTCCACGGACTTTTAACTGCGGAGGATCCCTCATCAACGATCGATATGTCCTCACTGCTTCTCATTGTGTTGAATCCAAGTGAGTATTCCGAGTTTCCACATGCATACCTCAGTTCGGGCAAAGGACATCTTTATATAGGATATCTGTCCTCATCACTCCAGCACGACACGAACCTTTTACGTGACCTTGGGAGACCTGGACAAGTCGACTTCCTCTGAAAGTCAATCTATTCAGATTGAAGCCACCGCCATAATGCATCCTGAGTACGATACCCCGACTTGGGTGAACAATGACGTCGCTATCTTGAGACTCGAGACTCCGGTTGACTTCCAAGCTTACCCCCACATTCGACCCATATGTCTCTCCTCCTCGGTCATCCCAAATGTGGGGGATGCGGTCACAATAGCCGGATGGGGTCGCACGGAAGAGAATGGTGAGTCATTTGGGGGATGGAAATATCACCTCGATGGATCCTCCAAAATTTCAGACGTGAAATCGTATTCAAAGGTGGTCCTCACTCGATGACGATGCTGGAAACGACTGTGAAAGTGATCAGTGCAACAACTTGCCGGAATTGGTTCGGTTCCGCTGTCAACAACAACTTCCTTTGTGCTCAGGAAACGGGAAAAAATATTTGCAACGTAAGTTACGAAGAATAAAAACACACATGATTGATTGTGGATTTCTCAGTGACCTGCAGTATTTAAAAAGAATTTGCTTATAGGGTGATTCTGGAGGACCGTTGATGTACAAAACTACGAATGGGTATTTTTATAACGTAGGTGTCAATTCATTTTTGAGCAAAGGATGCTATACCGAATTCGGCGGGGCCTTCACAAAAACAGCAAGTAGGTGTTTTGAAGTTTTTTTTGAAGGAACGCTTACTTTCATGTTCATCTCAAAATATATCCTTCATTGCAGATTACGCTGACAATTTCATCCGCGATAACACGCAGGATGCCCGATGGTGTTCGATGCCTTGATTCTTGTCGTCGTAGCTCTTTCTTCCTTCTACTACTCCTTTTGCATCCAGAAATGAGAATAAAGAATAACATTGGACGAAATGTAGAATAAAGTTTTCTATGACAACGCATCAACTTCATTCCATTCCTCACCGAGTCCCATAAGAGAAGCACGAAAAGGGACATCCATGACATCCCTTCGGCAGAAACTTCCAAATGATTCGTGTCGATCAAGGTACGTGGAGTATAAAGGACGCGAGGCGGAGAGAAGGTATAAGTGGGGACGAGGGAAGTCAGTCTTGGAGCTCGTTCGCTCAGCCGGATCTTCTCCCATTGCAAAAGCCGACCCGTAACCACCGAAAAACGATGACTGCGAGTGTCAGTACGAAGCGGTCTGCCCTGCTATTTCCACCTGTTTTGTCTGACTATCTAGTATCTACCAATATGTGACATCTTTGAGGTCGATTGTAAAACGAAGGGGTGAGGATGGCGTATGGTTCGGAGAGAGACAAATATTGGGACAACAGGAATCCCTCAGAAAATCCTTGATTTCATATTTTCTCGGAGACAGATGATGAAGAGCATTTCATCCTTCAAGTTGCGCAACTTGCAGCTATCTGCAATTCTGCGGATTTTCCTTCACAGATACCTTCCTGAGACTGAAACTTCTTCATATTCTTGGTTCTTTTTTTTTTTCCTCCGAGCATCTCCTCTGATGCGGAAAAAAAGTCCTACAGCACAAATTTCATGAAAATAAATTCCCTTCTCGCGGGAGTTCCGCCATGTATTGTGACACGCAAGACATGCACGACCACTGCTTCTTGTTGACATTTAGAAAAGCGAAAGAAACACGGTAGAAAGCAACTACACGGAGTCAGTGCCCATCTGCTTCCTCAATAGGAAACCGATGAACCGGTATGAATGCTAAAGAGGAGCGAAAGAGTAACCGACCGCCGCGAGAGCTGGAAAGATAGTGAGCAGACCTGCGCGGTTTGTCCGCTTTTAAGAGGTGGATGTTTTGATGACGCATGCGCGCGCATAGGTGCGCTCTGCTGAGGATTTCATGCCTCGGTCACAAGTACTCTTTTTGCATAGCTCCCTGTAACTTGGCGGCTTTCTCTGTGAGCCAACTACCCGAAGCCAGAATAATGAGGGCAGAGAGATCATAGCGTCATTCAAGGCGTGTCGCCAGAACGTGTGTTACTGTGGTCGGATGGATAGGATCGAAGGAGCAGGTGTTCCAAACATCTGCAGGACTGATGACATCTACAGTCCTTGTTGGGTACTGATTCTGAAGAGCGAAGAGGTTTCATGACATTGGTTCCTTACTTTTCGGGTGAATCTCCGGCGAGAAGTGTCCGGCGGGGGTAATTTCTTCGGGGAAATTACTTACAGTATATGAGAAATTTTGGATCGGGGAAGAATCTAATTTTTAAAAATTCATTTAAGGAAAAAATTCATTAAGGAATAAGTTCGTTCGCAATTTCCATGGAAACGACCGGAGTGACACCAACTGATCGCCAGCTGTCCATCGAGATGAATTAAAGTCGAGGCGGAATCGGGAAAGTTCCAATTCGAGTTTCAACTGATCTCCCCGTTGTTTCTGCGGAGTATTGCAGTAGTTAGTAATTCGCCAATCGCTTGTTCAACACGTGCAGGACATCGTTACTTCTCCCTCTCGTAGTGTTCCGGCTTAAGAAGCGGGAAGGAAGGCCTTGAAATGAAGTCTTCGAGAAAAGAGCGAAGAAGGGAGAAGGGAAGGAGTATTTGTCTCTCTCCGAACCATACGCCATCCTCTCCCCTTCGTTTTAGAATCGACCTCAAAAATGTCACGTATTGGTAGATACTAGATAGTCAGACAAAACAGGTGGAAATAGCAGGGCAGACCGCTTCGTACTGACACTCGCAGTCATCGTTTTCGGTGGTTACGGGTCGGGTTTTGCAATGGGAGAAGATCCGGCTGCGCGAACGAGCTCCAAAACTGACTTCCCTCGTCGCCACTTATACCTTCTCTCCGCCTCGCGTCTGATATACTCCACGTACCTTGATCGACATGAATCATTTGGAAGTTTCTGCCGAAGGGATGTCATCGATGTCCCTTTTCGTGCTTCTCTCATGGGACTCGGTGAGGAATGGAATGAAGTTGATGCGTTGGGATTGAAAACTTTATTCTACATTTCGTCAATTTTATTCTTTATTCTCATTTCTGGATGCCGCGGAAAACGCGACGAGAGCGGAGGCCGAGTTGAACATCCCCAACTTCGCTTACGATTCCCTTCGATCGGTGTGAGAAGGCCAACTGCCTCGCGAAACATTGAAAATGAGTCAACCATCACATTCATTCAAGTCTCATTCCGAGAAAAATTCCCCTTGCATGAGTTAAGCGCGTTAGAACTTCCCAGCGAAGTTCCACTCGATACTCTTCGTTGGAAGAGCTGACTGGAAATCCCCCGATTCCGCATGCACAAGTGCACCGAGGGCAAATACGAAACCGGCGAACGCAGGCGAACGTTCGCAGGTGAGCTGGCGAACGCAGCTGCGAACGTCCTGCAGAGCCGGGATGAAAATGTTTGGATGTCATGAGCCACATTCATCATCCTGCATTGCCTCGTTCCAAGCTCGTTTAGAACTCTTTTCTGCATTTCGCTCCCGATTTTAGCATTTTTCGTTCTGGCATCCCTTAGTGGCCATACTTCTCTTTCTCGTCATATGACCTCCCTTTCTCGCTTCATGACCTCCCTTTCTCGCTTCATGACCTCCCTTTCTCGCTTCATGACCTCCCTTTCTCGCTTCATGACCTCCCTTTCTCGCTTCATGACCTCCCTTTCTCGTCATATGACCTCCCTCTTTCTTCAAGGTTCCTTTCTCATTGTTTCGACCGATATCGGGGAAACGAAGATGGACGACGAGCATAAAAAGCCTCCGAAACGCAAAAAATGATGAGACAAAAGACCGAGTTTTCCGAAAACGAGCATTCACTTCGAATGCGGACTGCAAATTTTGTCCAATTAGCATCGCGAATCTGGGTGCAAAATAAAGTGAACCATCGGCGTTCCGCCAGCTCGCAAGCCAACAGCATGATTTGCCCAAAAATTTTCCGTACCTGCCGCAGTACTCCTCCAGTACTCATAACCTCATCCAGTACTCATAACCAATAATGAAGGCAGACAAATATTTGCAATAGCGAGATCGAGATTTCACTCAACTAATCAGTTCAGCGTATATTCAAATTAATCTGAGTTTATGGAGATGAAGTCGCTGATAAACGAGGAACCTAAATTCCTTCCATAACCATCAACATAAAGCGAACGGGTGCTGTTTCATTCATACCGGCTACGAGATCCCCTGAGAATTCCATCTGCCCCGCCCCGCCCCGCCCGCCCCGCCCCATACTTTTACAGGCATGCAACCAGTTCGCTGTTTCTTTCTTCGAACATCCTTTCTCATCCCTTCCTCCCTTTTTTGGTCAACCCAAAATTGAAAACAAGAATTTGAACTTTTCTGATGGTCTTGGACTCATCTCGATNTTTAAAAATTCATTTAAGGAAAAAATTCATTAAGGAATAAGTTCGTTCGCAATTTCCATGGAAACGACCGGAGTGACACCAACTGATCGCCAGCTGTCCATCGAGATGAATTAAAGTCGAGGCGGAATCGGGAAAGTTCCAATTCGAGTTTCAACTGATCTCCCCGGTGTTTCTGCGGAGTATTGCAGTAGTTAGTAATTCGCCAATCGCTTGTTCAACACGTGCAGGACATCGTTACTTCTCCCTCTCGTAGTGTTCCGGCTTAAGAAGCGGGAAGGAAGGCCTTGAAATGAAGTCTTCGAGAAAAGAGCGAAGAAGGGAGAAGGGAAGGAGTATTTGTCTCTCTCCGAACCATACGCCATCCTCTCCCCTTCGTTTTAGAATCGACCTCAAAAATGTCACGTATTGGTAGATACTAGATAGTCAGACAAAACAGGTGGAAATAGCAGGGCAGACCGCTTCGTACTGACACTCGCAGTCATCGTTTTCGGTGGTTACGGGTCGGGTTTTGCAATGGGAGAAGATCCGGCTGCGCGAACGAGCTCCAAAACTGACTTCCCTCGTCGCCACTTATACCTTCTCTCCGCCTCGCGTCTGATATACTCCACGTACCTTGATCGACATGAATCATTTGGAAGTTTCTGCCGAAGGGATGTCATCGATGTCCCTTTTCGTGCTTCTCTCATGGGACTCGGTGAGGAATGGAATGAAGTTGATGCGTTGGGATTGAAAACTTTATTCTACATTTCGTCAATTTTATTCTTTATTCTCATTTCTGGATGCCGCGGAAAACGCGACGAGAGCGGAGGCCGAGTTGAACATCCCCAACTTCGCTTACGATTCCCTTCGATCGGTGTGAGAAGGCCAACTGCCTCGCGAAACATTGAAAATGAGTCAACCATCACATTCATTCAAGTCTCATTCCGAGAAAAATTCCCCTTGCATGAGTTAAGCGCGTTAGAACTTCCCAGCGAAGTTCCACTCGATACTCTTCGTTGGAAGAGCTGACTGGAAATCCCCCGATTCCGCCTGCACAAGTGCATCGAGGGCAAATACGAAACCGGCGAACGCAGGCGAACGTTCGCAGGTGAGCTGGCGAACGCAGCTGCGAACGTCCTGCAGATCCGGGATGAAAATGTTTGGATGTCATGAGCCACATTCATCATCCTGCATTTCCTCGTTCCAAGCTCGTTTAGAACTCTTTTCTGCATTTCGCTCCCGATTTTAGCATTTTTCGTTCTGGCATCCCTTAGTGGTCATACTTCTCTTTCTCGTCATATGACCTCCCTTTTTCTTCAAGGTTCCTTTCTCATTGTTTCGACCGATATCGGGGAAACGAAGATGAACGACGAGCATAAGAAGCCTCCGAAACGCAGAAAATGATGAGACAAAAGACCGAGTCTTCCGAAAACGAGCATTCACTTCGAATGGGGACTGCAAATTTTGTCCAATTAGCATCGCGAATCTGGGTGCAAAATAAAGTGAACCATCGGCGTTCCGCCAGCTCGCAAGCCAACAGCATGATTTGCCCAAAATTTTTCCGTACCTGCCGCAGTACTCCTCCAGTACTCATAACCTCATCCAGTACTCATAACCAATAATGAAGGCAGGCAAATATTTGCAATAGCGAGATCGAGATTTCACTCAACTAAACAGTTCAGCGAATATTCAAATTAATCTGAGTTTATCGAGATGAAGTCGCTGAAAAACGAGGAAACTAAATTCCTTGCATTACCATCAACATAAAGCGAACGGGTGCTGTTTCATTCATACCGGCTACGAGATCCCCTGAGTATTCCATCTGCCCCGCCCCGCCCCGCCCCATACTTTTATTCCGTACGTTGGTCAAGCGACAAAGAAAGAAGCTTGTAGGAAAGAGTAGGGAAGGAGGGAAAAAACCAGTTGGGTTTTAACTTTTGTTCTTAAACTTGAAAAGACTACCAGAACCTGAGTAGAGCTACGACAGCATCCAATCAGTAGTGATTCTAATTCGTGCAATTTCGCTGCATTAATGCATCTGCAAAATCGGCAAAAATAAATGATAACTTCTTTTCCATCTCGACTCGAGAGCGCGAGAACCAAGCCGTCTTTCCCGATCATTGCGAAATGAAACTGTCGCCTTTTTCAATGAATATTTATCTTTATTCCCTTTCTGGATGGAACGCGAGATGGCCGGAGTCAATAGGATGAAGGCGGCGAGCACCATTGGGCATCCTGGGTGTTGTCGCTGATGAAATTGTCGACGTAATCTGCAAAGGGAGGCCGATGTTAAAGGCGAACATGTGAGCATGAATGCAGTTTGAAGAGGCTTCCGAACACCTACTTGCTGTTTTTGTGAAGGCACCGCCGTATTGGGTGTAACATCCGGTGATCACGAAGGAATTGATGCCGACGTTCAGGTAGTATCCATCTTGAGAAAGGTACATCAACGGTCCTCCAGAATCGCCCTGAAAATATTATTTTAATATGTATGATTGAAAATCCCGATGAATTGTGCGCGTTTCTGTTTGTTATTCGCTCACTTGGCAGATGTTTTTCCCCGTTTCCTGAGCACAGATGAAATTATCGTTGATGGCAGAACCAAACCAGGTCTGACATGTCTCTGAGCTAATCACGTTCACAGTCGTTTCCATCAACGTCGACGAGATAGAGCCACCTGAAACCCGATTCCACGTATACTCGTTCAAAAAAGATTCTGTGGTTACCCGAAACCTTTGAGGTTATTTGACTCACCCCCCTCCGTAGTGATACCCCAACCAGCGACTGTGACGGGTTCTCCAGGATTGGGGACGGCACTGGAGGAAAGGCAGATGGGACGGATGTTCGGATAGGCATCGAAGTCCACCGGAGTCTCCAGTTTCAGGAGGGCGACGTCGTTGTTCACGAATGTCGGATTATTATAATCTGGGTTCATTATGGCGGTGGCAGGAATCTGAATGGACTGACCTTCAGTTGGAGTCGATAATTCCAGGTTTCCCAGGGTCACGTAATATGTTGCCGAGGGGCTAAGGTCATGGGAAATTGTTTTTAAAGTAATTATTTTCTGGCCCATAGGAATTTGCCTGCAACACTTACTCCGATGCGACACAATGAGAAGCAGTGAGGACATATCGATCGTTGATGAGGGATCCTCCACAGTTAAATGCCTCAGGGCCGTTCCCCATGAAAACCATCCAGGGATACTTTCCTTGACTTGGAACGGGCGTTCCTCCTATGACTCGGTCGATGTCGGCCGCTCTTGAGTTCCCTTGGAGGTTCTCGGATCTCCGGTACGCTTGGGAGACTCCGCACGCTTAGGACGAGATTAGATTGAGGAATCGCCGACAGATGATAATGGAATATAAATGGATCGTGGGGAAATACGGTAATTTTCTGAACTTACTGCAGGAACTACCTGGAAGGGAAAAATACGGAAATGAATGGTTTCATTTTGCCCAATTGAAAGAAGACTTAGAAGATCAGTTTTACCAATTGCAAAAAGTCGGTAGAAAGAAAAGCCTTGCTACTAAAAAGGAGGAAATAGCACACTTTTCTTGCACACCTTGAGAAATCTTTGCAATAATAAAGTTTCACATTTAAAATATTTATAATAAAATGTTAATTTCCAATCAACATATGCAGTAAGAAAGGGAAGGCGAAGATCGAGAGAAATGTACAGGTATGTACCTTGACGCACTCCGAGGAAGCGTAGGTATGCTTTTAATTCCTTCATTGCCGTCTCCTCCAGTCCCTATCCAAGTGTGACATAGCGTGAACCTTTTAAAGCGTCTCGATCGCAAGTTTTTCCAGGAATAAAGACCGTGATCTGACCTTGGCAGGGACGGAGAGCACGAGGCAGAGGAAGACGGCGATAGCGGATGCTTGCATGTCTGGAACACCTGCGATGTCAGCAGCCTCCAAAGCAACTGTGATCCGGATGTTCCTCGGGACAGCACCTTTTATATCCTTGATTCGGTCGGTAGCTAACCAAATCCGCATGCGATGACGCGTGAGCACGTGATCCAAGAGCTTGTTTGCCGAACGGTTCCGTCGTATGGCTCTGATCCGGAACCATTCCGAATGCTCTGAACCATTTTTCGATGCTCACAACCTGTTGAGCGAAATTGATGAGAATTATTCGATAGAGAAATGATAACATTTCGATGCTTTATGCTTCAAATCGGATATGTGCTTTTGGTTTACGTTAACAAATTTCAATTAAGGCTTGGATTTTTAAAATTAGACATATTCCCACGTTGAAGCTCATTTTGGACCTCATATTGCATATTTACGTGTCTTACGGCATACATTTTCTAGGTTTGCTCAAAGCACAAGGGGAGTTCACGTAAATTCCTGAAGCTCTCCTCCTGCACGATGAAAATACATCCGACCTCGTCTATTTCCTTCCTCGACCTCGTCAGGCATGCCAACAATAGTATGTATTTGTCCGGTCTGGCTTGTCTTGAGGGAACTCGATAACGCGATGCCACGTGCCCTGCGCTTTCGTGCCGTCTGCCTATGCAAACCCTTTCATATCTTTTTATTGTGGGTTGTTTCCCAAGAACTGACTTTAAGTCTTTATTGGCCATCATGGAGAAAAAAGCAAATATGTTCGTGCAGAATTAGGCAAAGGGAGGTCTTTCCTCCAAGACCATTTCAACGCCGACACTTTGAGCTTGTCTAAAGCGAGATTGATTGCCTTAAATTCCACTTGGTTTTCATGTGGGTCCATCAATTGAAAATCCCGAGGTCTGAAGGAGAAATACTTCATGCGTTAGATCGGGTAAACATCCCGGTTTCTGGCAGGTCTCTAGTTGTCGGCCAGTGAGGTTAATCTGGCATAATTGGTTAATCTGGCAGTTTTCAAGCATTCTATCAACATCTTCCCGTGGGAGGACCTATTACTAGAGTTTTTCGGTGTGCACACAGGGTGTCCACAAATTATGGGAGTCGTATCGGCGTTTCTTTCGGAAGGCGTGCGGAAACGGCATGTTTCCCTGACAGCTTGCGCTGTGCGATCGCGCCGCTTCATCGAGTTCATTTATTGGCAATCGCTTTTGCTGCAAATGAGGTCTCCTGTTTTCTCGTTTCCATATCGAGTAACAGACTAGATCTGACACCTCATTATTCATTAATTATGATGAAACTCTAGTTATTGGGTGCCAATATCTGAGAATGTGAAATGCTGCTTTACCCAGTTACTGGCCACCTGGCCAAAAAACTGGCCACAAAGGAGATTTTTTTTCGTCCCAGATGCAAACTCAAATACAGATGATTCTGACCTCAGAACTAGTCGAGATGGTTTGAGGAACTCTAGATACGCCCTCACCGAAATGGCTCATGACCTCGTCCGCACCAAAATGGCTCATGACCTCGTCCGCACCGAAATGGCTCATAAATATCGAAACAGACGAAATCGGTGAAACGTTACGCGTCCTCTCTTGAAAGGGGGTGAGAGACTGGATGTGCCTTCGATTGGTGTAACAATACACGCCTTGATGGCCTTGATGGACCAGGGGTTAGTTCTTAAACTGCGCTAATTCCTAATTGGTCCCGTAAGTCCAGGATCGAGTTTCATTTGAACGAGAAAAGGTAGGCTTTGCTTGGCCTGACCCGAAGACAAGCCCGTCTGTTAGGCCTGGGCCTAACGTTAGTGAGATCCGTAGAGAAGGGGGAGGGGGGGGGAGGAGGTGAAGTTGAAGCTGAGGTTGGTGCTGGGGTTGAAGAAAGGGAAAGCCTTTGAAAAGTGGTTTATCACCATACTTCGTTTAATATTGAACAGGAGCGCAATTGAACTCAGGGCGTTCGTAAGGAGGAAAATAAACCCTCGGCATGGCACCCCTGCCTCCATACGGTTCACCTTCGGCAGGTGGATGCGTAATCGGAGGTGCTGCACTCGACAGGTGACGATGTCACGATGTCGCGTGCGTCACTCCATTGGGATAATCGTGGCAATTGCGGCCAACACATTCAACGGAGCCAACTCGGATCCCAGATGCGACTGCGAGTTTCCTAACCGATTCTTGCACCTCTAATGACGCAATCGCTCGTCGAAGGACGATAAAAATCCTCACCGTTTTCCCCCAAAGGTCAATTTGACCGGCAAAAATTCCTCCAAAGTCGCGAATTTTTTTTCATCGATTCATGGAAACGGATTTCAAATTTTCCCATTCTATTGGCGCATCTGCTTTGTAACAAATATTTTGCTCGAAGACCTGTATCCTCCTTTGTAAACGATCCATCTCCAATTCAATATTTAAAATAAATACATTTTGCGCGATGATACCAGGCCATTTAATAAAATTTGACATAATAATGCGTCCAATATTGAATTCTCATGATTGAAACAGGGAATTGTCAACAAGCGACCTTCCAGCATTCATGAATAAATTTCCACTAAATTCAGTTGCCAAGGCGACCAACGTTTCCGGTTCTGGATTTTCCTCAATGAAGATTTCAATGCAAGGGTTCGTGTTTGCGATTTTTCTAAAATCATCATTCCTCGTGTTCAATTCATCAGTACCTCACTGGTCCCTCGGGTTGCAATATTCGATCGTAATTTCCATCCGTATCCGTCGACCTTTCATTCGCTTCGCCCAGGGCCCATGAGATTTTGCGAGCATGTCTCTTTGCTAAAACTCCATTTGGAGAAAATCGACAGATTCTCGTACGTGGCTTTCACAGGGAATATGGGCATTTCTTGGAATTTCTGGCCTGGACTCCGTGATTGGGAAGATGGGGAGGACAAATAAGGAAGTGTCCAAGTACATTGATTGCTACTATGAGGCAAGGCGAGACAAATGGGGATGCGCAAAACTATCTTGTGAGAGATGATTCCATGGGTAAGGGGAGGGAACTTTGGTGTCCTTTGAGACATGCGAGAACCCCATACCCCCACCTAGTGGCCTAGAGGAGAACTTCAAACGGAACCGTATTGGCCTATAGGGATCCGCGTAGGTCCTACAGGGAACTCTATAGGCCCTATAGAGAACCTTATAGGTCCTATAACGAACCCTATAGGTTCTATAGGGAACCCTATTAGTTCTATTTGGAACCAAATAGGTCCGAAACTGAACCCTATGGGGCCTATTGGAACGTATAGGAAACCTATAGGTTCCAATAGGCCCCATAGGGTTCAGTTTCGCACCTATATGGTTCCCTATAGAACATATAGAGTTCCCTATAGAACCAATAGGGTTTCCCTATATGACCTATAGGTCTCCTTTTTGAACCTATAGGCCAATAGGGTTCCATATTGGGCCTATGCTGAACCCGATAGACCTATAAGGTTTCATACAGGGCCTATGCGGAACCCTATAGGCCTATAAGGTTCCATTTGAAGTTCTCCTCTAAGCCACTAGATGGGGGTATGGGGTTCTCGCACGTCTCAAAGGACACCGAAGTGCCCTCCCCTTACTCATGGAATCATCTCTCACAAGAGAGTTTTAGAGTTTTAGAGAGAATACTTCGACACTTCCTTTTTAGTCTTCCCCATCTTCCCAATCATGGAGTCCAGGCCAGAAATATGCTCATATTCCCTTTGAAAGCCACGCACGAGAATCTGTCGATTTTCTCCAAAAGGAGTTTCAGTAAAGAGACGTGCTCGCAAGTTCTGAGTTCTATTTCCTTAGGTCGAGAGAAGAATGATACTTTTCTTTGCCGAAGGAAGTGGACGCGCAATCCCGCGGCTTATCTGGGCCTGGGCGATAAACTATGCCGACCTGGGCAGAACCAGTATCAATTAGGCAAAAGAGCCCCTACTATGGGAAAACCCCCTTATCGGTAATTGATTTACACCAAATGCTGCGCCGATACTGACCCCGGTTTGCCTTTTCCGTCGTAATGCCTGGCTTTCGAAACCCAAAAAATCCTCCCGAATCCTGTAGGTCAGGAGCCCTGTATGACCCTATAGGGGTCCTATAGGATCCTATAGGCTATTCGTGTTTAAAAAACCTATATAGGTTGGTCTATAGGTTTCCTATAGGACATTTCCGTAAGGGAACTTCCCTGGAAATCCGGTAACTTCAGATTTGGCTGGATCAGAGTCGGAACGGAAGCGAAAAAACCAAAACTTGGGGTTCAAAATGCGTTACGGCCGTAACGCGACACTAACGACCTTGCTTTTCATCATTTCGGGGAGAAATGAATCATTTTTGTCATGGATGGGTGCAGATATCTCTGTCTATAAGGCACTGTCGAATTAGAATTTCAGGTTCAAACCTTGAAGTTAGCGTGGTGGTTTTGATCGCTGGCTACAACAGGTTAGACCCGGAGGGTCTTCGAGAAGTCTTCGATAATTCGGACTCGGGGAACGGAGAGATCAAAGTTCCCAAGATTATCTGACTCCATGAGACCAGTGCAAGGAAAAACGAAAAAAATTTTAATCTGCATCTTTCGTACTTGCGAAATGAATCACTGACAAAGTTAAATTTTTTTTTTTTTTTAGCTCAGCATCAACACACTTCCTCAAGACCAGGGCGTCCTTGTCTAATCTCGGGGTAGCACCGATGTCGAGGTTGAGAAATGGGTTTTGGGATCTCGCTGGTGTTTTACGGGCCATTTCAATAATCAAGCATTTAAATGTAATCATCCACATTTGCCGTTTATTGGTGCATGTTGAGAAATTGTTGAGACTTGTCTCATCTCCATGTTGATTCAATGTTGCTATCAACATTCTTTAGCATCGAAACAGAAAATTTGTGGACTTTGAGCCTTCAATGCTGTTACAACGTTGTTTCAACATTGATGTGCAGACTGTGTTAGTATGAATGCATCTGCTAAAATGACAAATTAAATAATAACTTCCTTTCTTTCTTGGCTCTTTTTCTTAGAGCATTAGGCAAAAACAACGCATTTAAAGAGCTGAAACTATTTTCTTTCTTCATTAATGTTCCTTTCTTTATTTCCTTTCTGGAATTAAAGTTCCTTGCTCCTTTCTTTCAACAACAAAAGAATGAATGAAGGTACACGAAGGCCGGAATCAAGGTGGTGAGCACCATTGGGCATCCTGGGCGTTTTGGCTGATGAAATTGTCAACGTAATCTGCAAGGAAGGTCAATTTTGAAGGTGAGCATGAGCATAATTGTGCTTTAAGGAGTTTTCCAAACACCTACTTGCTGTTTTTGTGAAGGCACCTCCGTATTGGGTATAGCATCCGGTGATCACAAAAGAATTGATGCCGACGTTCAGGTAATATCCAGCTTGAGTCTGGTACATCAGCGGTCCTCCAGAATCACCCTGAAAACATTATTTTAGCATATATGATTGAGAACCGCAATGAATTGAACGCGTTTCTGTTTGCTATTCGCTCACTTGGCAGATATTTTTCCCCGTTTCCTGAGCACAGATGAAATTATCGTTGATGGCAGAACCAAACCAGGTCTGACAGGTCTCTGAGCTAATCACGTTCACAGTCGTTTCCATCAACGCCATCGAGATGGAGCCACCTGAAATGGGATTCTACCTATACAGTACTCGTTCAAAAACAAATCTGTGGTTACCCGAAACCTTTGAGGTTCGTTTGACTCACCCCCCTCCGTAGTGATACCCCATCCAGCGACTGTGACGGGTTCTCCAGGATTGGGGACGGCACTGGAGGAAAGGCAGATGGGACGGATGTTCGGATAGGCATCGAAGTCCACCGGAGTCTCCAGTTTCAGGAGGGCGACGTCGTTGTTCACGAATGTCGGGTTGTTATAATCTGGGTTCATTATGGCGGTGGCTGGAATCTGAATGGACTGACTTTCAGTCGAAGTCGATAGATCCAGGTCTCCCAGGGTCACGTAATATGTTGCCGAGGGGCTAAAGTTATGGGAAAATGTTTTTAAAGTAAATATTTTCCAGGCCATAGGAATTCATCTGCAATACTTACTCCGATGCGACACAATGAGAAGCAGTGAGGACATATCGATCGTTGATGAGTGATCCTCCACAGTTGAACATATTCGGAGCCTTCCCCATCCACGCCATCCAGGGATACTTTCCTTGACTTTGAACGGGCGTTCCTCCTATGACTCGGTCGAAATCGGCCGCAGTTGCATTCACTTGGAGGTTCTCGGATCTCCGGTACGCTTGGGAGACTCCGCACGCTTGGGATGAGATTGCATTTGAGAATCGCCGACAGGTGATAATTGAGAAATATTAATTGATCATAGAGAAATGCGGTAATTTTCTAAACTTACTGCAGGAACCACCTGAAAGAGAACGATAAGAAAATGATTAGCTTCATTCTGTTTAATGGGAATACCGACAGGAGGTATGCTTCATTGATCGTAAAATGTCAGAGGAAAAAAACAGTTTCGTGACTAGAAAGGAGGAATTGGATTTTTTTTTCACACCTTGTGAAATCATTGCAATAATCTAATTTCCTATTTACATTATTATGGTAAAATTATGATTGTAAATTATAATTTGCAATTTCTAATGGAAAGCGAAGTTCGACAGAAGTGTAGAGTACCTTGACGCAATCCGAGGAAGTGCAGGTATGCTTGTAACTCCTTGAGTGCATTTTCCTCCACCCCCTGTCCAAGTGGGAGGTAGTGTGCGCTTTATGATGTCTGGAGAACAAGTTTTTCAAGGAATTAAGACCGTGAGCTTACCTGAGCAGGGATGGAGAGCACTACGCAGAAGAAGACGGCGATAGCGGATGCTTGCATGTCTGGAACGCCAGCGATATCAGCACCGTTCACAGTGACTGATGGGAATGTTTCCTGGTCAGCACCTTTTATATCCCCTGTATTTGACGGATAAGTGGGCAATTCTGCATGCAATGACGCGTGTACACGTGATGCAAAAGCGCGTTGCCGACTCCGTCTTATGCAAATGACTGAGCCGTAACTACTTCGTACACATCTACCAATGTGACTGCGATATGGGAAAACAGCAACCTTCGAAGAACTCTCGCGCTCGTCGGTTTTCTTGCGGCGTACATGAATACTTTCAAGAGACTGAAGGTGATTTAGGCAGAGACGAAATTGCGCGTCTTTCTGCAATTCTGCATTTTGAGAGATGGACTCTAACTAAGAAATTGCGATGATGGCCTTCATTGCAGATCCCATGTGAATGCAAGGGGAGACGAACTGAGGAATCGAACGTATTTCATCGTTGACGCTTGAAATTCCTGGATCCACTGTAGCAGGCTTGAGCTGCTGCTGTGTGAAAGTAGCCTCCCCTCCCTTTCGCGAGGCCATTTTGGAAATATCTGGAAAAGGCAAATCCTCGGATGAAAATGAATATTTCTGTTGAAACCCCAAGTTGAAATCTCGAACCGTTTGGCCTGTAGAGCTGTCACACGAAAAAACACAAACGCCCAAACGTACAATCGTCGGCCAAGCTAGTTTTCAGGATCGCCATTTGTTTAACCTCCGGACCTCGTTTGCGAGGTCCGGAGATTTGAATAATAGAAACGAGAAACGGGATTCTTGTAATCGAGCAGATTAAAAGAATCGTGCAAGCTATGTAGACAGCCGACAAATTCGCTGTTAGTATTCTTACTTGTTCTCATTATAGGTTCTGCCAAGAGAATTAATCAGATGGATATATTGAGGGACAGGGGTCATGATATGGGCAGTGTTTTCATGGGCCATGGGTCGTGAGCGCATAGATCGTTTTCCAAAAGTCCCTGATCGTCAAATATTCTCAAAGATCCTGAGAATGAAAATACTTATGATGTCTCTCTTTCTAAATAGTATTGGTGGAAAAAAAATTTGTAAGTTGAAATTCGAAGATATCCATGATTCTTAGGGCGTTAATTTGTTTGGAGAAGACCCTGTCACCTTTTGAAAAGTTTCATAGTTCCCCCATTCTCACCTGTATTTTTTTAAACTGTGCTTACCTGCATTTCACCTTTTTCTTTCACCTCTCATTCACAATTTGTGATATCCGGGCTACCTTTTACATCCAATTTACCTTCTCCTTTTAACACTTGATGTAATGTTCGCCTTATATGATTGGAGAAACGTTAACCCTGATGTTATGAACAGGTTGATGTGGTCCCAGTGCAAGAATCAAAGCTTGACTCGTAAGAAAGTCACATCATGGTATTGTTGCAAGCATTTATTTATGAGGCATACAGGCTTACGGCTTCCCATTAGTCTCATATTTCTGAATGCATTTTGAGCTTCCTAATGAAAAGTCAATAGACCAAGAGACAAGTTTAGCCTCACGCGAAACGAAACAAGTAACAAGTCAACATGAAACAGATTTTCTGACGGAGCCGAACCACTGACACTGGGCGAGACCGTCTTGACCTCATTACTATGCAATACCAAAGGAGAATAACGTTATTCCAACGCGTCCCATAAGGCTGAAAATGACAAGTGCGAAGGCGGTAGGGGCAACATTCTTTTGGGTTTACCAAAATTTCACCTTAGTGACTCAACTCTTATGGGAGATCCTGCTTGGGGAAGAATCCTTTCCAATTAACTTAGCATAAAATCAAATTCCCCGCTTTCCTCCCTTACTCTAGTTGTCAGAACATGCGAAAAAGCTGTGAAATATGGGAGAGACCAGGAGATAACATTTTGTATGTGTCCATGGAACGTAGTGGGGTTCAATGGACCACACTTGCAAGGTTACGTTACTCAAATCAATTTTTTTTTGCCACTTTAAGAATATTTTCAGGTTGGTGATCTTCTGGCGTTAGGGTCTCCTCGACTTGAAAGACAAATATTTTTAAATGACAGGAAAACGTTTGCAATGGTTTGAATGCCGTTTTTAAAAAATAGTGACCTTTGGATCCAACAGACACCCTTACGGGTGTATAAGGGTTAAGGGGTAATCTCGCTCGAGAATTGTGGAAGTGGAGTGGAAACGACTGGAGTGACACCAACTGATCGCCAGCTGTCAATTGAGACGAGTTAAAGTTGAGGCAGAATTTCAAAATTTCCTGCTCAATTTTCAAATGATATCCCCCGTTGTTTCCGCGGAGTACATATTGCAGTGATTTGCAATTCGCGAATAATTCGTGTTTCGGCATAAGAAGAAGCGGCAAGGAAGGCCTTGAAATGAAGTCTTCGAGGAAAGGTCGAGATTGGGAAAGGAGAAAGAGGTTGAGGGGAGGGAGAAGTGGACTCGCTCCGGCGTGGAAGAAGCGTGCTCTTACCTCCAGTTAAAGTCGTAGGGTCCTAACGTGCGCCGGACGCCTATACGTACACTCCTACGGTAAAAGTAGGGGCGTGAACCAGCTAAAACCAGGTGCCGGAGCATTTTGCGAGACGATTTATATACATCGATCCAACCGTTCAAAATATTCATAGATCCAAACATCATATTTAATTACATCTTTTTCCGATATTAAAAAAATCCCATATCATGAGTTGAGCGCATCAGAATTCGCGCGAAATTCCCCTCGATACTCGTTCCAAAAAGAGATGACTGGAAATGATTTATTTCCGCATGCACGTGTGTGTTGATAGCTATTACGAAGCGGAGGGGCAGGCGAACGCAGCTGCGAAAGTCCAGTAGATCCGGGATGAAAATGTCCAGGAATATCATCATCCGTTCATCGTACTGCATTTCCTCCTCGCAAAACTCGTTTAGATCTCGTTTCAGCACCTTCCCAATGTTGGCAATTTTTCCTTTTTGGAAACCCTCAACCCTAATAGCATTTCTCTTTCCCATCGAGGTTCCATTTCGAGTGCGGACTACCAATTCTGACTGCGCGAAATCATGATAAGTCTGGGTGCAAGGTGAAGTGTACCTTCAGCATTCCGGCATCCAAGGAAGCCAGCACCATGATTTGCTCAAAATGTGCATTTCTCAGTGTTAATATTATTCGATTTTGGGATGTGTACCTGGCGCATCTCATATCCAGTGCTCATGCAATACTGAACGCAGAGAAATATTTGCATTATTTGATAGCGAGATCAGGGTGTGAATAATATAGAGGGGTCAGCGTTTATTCATATTTATCTGAGTTCATCGGTGGGTTCGGGATGAAGTCGCTGAAAAACGAGGAAACAAGGAAAATTCCATGCATGCTCATCGTGAAGAATGTGCTGTTATATCGATACCGGCTACGGGGTTCCCTGAGTATTGCACCTGAGGTAATTGCGGAACAATTCCTTCTATTTTTGCACGTCAGTCAAAACAGCTTCCTCTCCTGTACGATTATTTGCATGCAATTACCAGAGCCACATAGTGCAAAGTTCCCGGTTGAAACCTCCCGGGTTTTCAGCGTCGAATTCGAGTTCACTCTTTCATTCTCTGAACCTTCTATTCTCCTCGCACTTTTGGATGATTCGTTGACGATTTGAGAGGATGTTGATGCTGATGATTCAATGCATAGTCGAAATTTACGTAATATTGAAAACTTCAACATTTGGAGGACATTGTCTTTACATCAACAGATGTCGGGCAGGACATCCAGCAAGACTTTCGAACCAAGATGGTTTCCTGATCTGGCGTGAGATGGTGCCAAATCTCTAACACTGGGAGTTATATACGCATATATGCAACTGACACGCGTCTCCAGTATTTTTGGATTTGTACTTGATTTTTAGTGGAAAGACAGCCTCGGAGAAGGTATATCAATTCCTGGGTACATTCGATGAAAGGGGTAGCCCAACCCAATGAGATCCTCGGTAATTCTGGCCCAGGAAACTAAGAGATCAAAGTTCGCGCGTTGATCAGACTCCATGAGATTCCACGAGATTGGAATTACTGGTAACTTCGCACAAGGGATTAAGGGATCATCCCCGAAGCCTATAAGCAAGTGAGACTCCCAAATCAGAAGATGGCAGGAGGCACTCGCATGGACTCGATTCCCAGTAATCTGCGTGTAACTTCATTTTCATTTCATGAATCTTTTTGGCATAACCCTCGTAATTATCGTTGTAGCGTATGAAAAGTTATTGAGGATTATGTGAACAAATGAAACCAATTGAAAATCCTGAGTGATGCAAAAATATTGGTCATCATGGTATATTCACGCACATAAATGCCAATGCAGGCATTATCAATTGTTTATCTTCGATTATATTCTTATTCTTCTTTCAAAATGTATATTTTCAGGAAATCCATTAAAAGCGGTATGATCAATTCATCTTTATTCAGCATATACCAGTTGCAAAAGCTGAAATATAAAAAAGATTCATATACAAGTGGCTTCTAGGATCGAGTTTAATTCATTTCCATTCTGGTGTATTGACGTTCCTATCATCATCGTGATCCGAGCGGAGACGAATTGCCTTGCGTCTATGATTGTATGCTTGGTGAAGGAAGGAGGCCAGCTCTTAATCAGAGGAGAGGAGTAAAGAAAGCGGGATGAGCTGCAAAGACGTCGGCCAAGCATGCAGCCCTCGCTTGGGGAGGGAGACGCACGGTGCAGCTGGAGAACCGCTCCGCTGCCTCGCTCCGCCTCGTGCAGGCGCGCGTCGTAGGAGGATCTGGCTTTGACTCCAGGGATAGCGCTGAGGCTGAGGTTGCTACGAGGGTCGAATTGGTTATATGGGTCTCCCTCTCAAAATCGGGACTCCCCACGCTTCGCAAACGAAGTTCTCAGAGTCACCTC